>JANTCA010002311.1:0-11424 GCA_024741275.1 Chironex yamaguchii | reverse complement strand
CTATACTATACTATACTATACTATACTATACTATACTATACTATACTGTACTGTACTGTACTGTACTATACTATACTGTAGTAGACTAGACTATACTAGACTAGACCTGACTAGACTAGACTATGCTATAATATGCTATAATATACCATACGATAACCACAATTTAACAGTATATCGTGTTCCTTCTCGTTTTTCAGTCTCTGCCTTCCTTATCCAATATTTCCGAAGATTCAGAGGAGCTGCCTCCAGCCCTGCCAAGGAAGACGAAGGCTGACAAATGGCGGTCGGTTTCTACCGCTGGGCTGTCAAGTGTCGTTGCTAATAACTCGTGTGACCCAGCTACCACTGTTACGAGTAACACACGACGCAGTTCCGACTTCTCTCTCGATGGTAGGTCTTCAAGTGGACCACAGCCAATACGATTGAGGAATTCGGATAGCAATTTGATGAATATATCCCGCAATGAGGATCGATCGGGCGGCAACGTTGCCGCCGTACCCTGGAAGAGTCAGTTGACCCCGGGTACGTCACCCTCGGCAGGGATGGACCATTCCCATACTCCGTCTTCGACAACCAGTGGACGTTCCTCCGTTTTTGATCGAAGTTCGATGGTTTTTAACTTTGACAAGGAAACAGTTATGGGTACGACTGGTTACAACAATGATATAACTGGCCCTAGGTCACGAATGGTGCCACCACAGTCCACCAGCCCCCTCAATGAGACAGAAAACTTTCAGACACATCGAGTTGTACCAGCTCAGTCAACAACACCTCTAGGAAGTTTATCTCCAAGAAGTGACTCTTCTTCTTTGGCGTCGCCGAGGTATAGCCCAGGTACAGAAAATGAAGAAAGAACGAGTTCTGTGTACGAGGTGGCTGATTTTAAGCGCCCTTCGACGACCAACAGTGAATCTACAACTGCAACAGAACAATCTTGTGGATTGGATGATAGGAGAGGAGCTTCAACCTCTGCAGGACATCAACAGGCAAATTCATTATTACCACCCCCGCTACCAGAACGAAAGCCGGGTGGTGATTCTTTGCAAGCTTCTGGAGCGAAGCTTGTTGGAAGTGATTCTGATTTAGTTGCAACTTCAGAGAGTGGAGAAAGTGAAAAAAGGACACGCCCTACATCCTTACCAATTGACTCAAATACGAGTGGGAATTTATTGTCCAGTGATTTCAAAACGGAATTCACTAGATCTGAACGCGATGTACGTGTATGCAGGCCTCCCAAACCCCGACCAAGAACAACGGTTATTCATCGAGATTTAGGGAATTTTGACAGTGGGCCATCACAGGGAAACGGAGCATCTAGAGGGATACCCCTTGGGAAACCGCCTCCTGTTCCACCAAAGAGACCCGGCCGTATCACGCACAATTCTTCACCGTAGTTTGTTATCGTATGTGAATATCAAATTTCAAGGATAATGGTATATTAATTTAGTGCATCACGACTTCACATCGGGGCAGTAGAAACCAAGTCCAAAACTAGACGTTTGTCAAAGCGATTGTTTCACGCTTTGCTAGCGAACATGGGACACTGGGTTACATCAATCATTGAGGCAAATTAGATCTTAGCATTGCTTCCTTTATTTAATTGGTGTCAAGGACACAAGGCACCAGTTTTAGAGAAGTTTAATTGTTGTTCTTTGATTTCATCTCAGAACAGGTCAAGAATCTTTTGGACAAATGAGCACAGTGCAATTCTTTAAAAGATTTGTAAAGGTCGTAACGGAGGCCTCTGAAGTTTGCTTTGGAGGCCAGTTTTGAATATTTCCATTTAAATCATTCACAGAGGTGATTATTGTAGCAAAACGAGTGACATACCAGAGAGAGAGATAATTTTAAATAATGTTCAGAGCTTCTGAAATAGGTTTGACATGATTATGCCTTATCTCTGTCATATTTATTTGTATTCTGTGCTAGCTGAAAGACAACATTTTGTCTGCCGAGCAAAACAATGTCTGGTGTAAAAATACCCATTTTTGCAGTGTTCACATTCATAGTCCCTAGCAATATGCCTTTTGTGTTATTTACAAGGGATCGTCTGGTGAGTTCCCTTGGGAGACTGTATTAATTCGTGGGATTACATTTTATGGGGTAAACGATTTTAGGTACAGTAACAAAGTATTTTAATATTTCTTGTATGGTATTATGATGTTATTTCTCGGCAGAATGTCTAACTTTTAGTTAGTTTGTATTTTGTGACACAAGAGATTTGCTTACATTTGATTTAGATTTGGAGAGAAGTGTGTGTATTATTTAAACCACAAGTTTACCAAATCGCATAACGATGGATTGAATAAACCTTATGAATTATGGTCAGGTTTAAATCATCATTTTTAACAAACTGTAAGGACTTGCCAATGTTTTAAAATAGACCTTAGTGTGCATATTTTGCTGTTGGCACGAAAAGAGGAAATACTAAATAAACACCAATGTGTAACAAATACCCCGGTCATAGCATCAAAAGTGTGGTCTGAGGACAGCTTTGCATGGTAAGGTGGTGTGAGCTCTTCATTCCATTGAATATTTTGCGAGTCATGGATCGCATGGCTATTGCATTGTAGTTGTGTCTTTTATTTCCATTTGGGACGGCCATTGTATTGTGTACGTTTTTGGTACTAGCATTGCTATTTGAAGCAAGGGCATCCCTCTATATAGTATAATACTACATGGGAGTTTTCTTTGCTTAACTAGGGAAACAAGATGGCAAGTAGGCAGGTGACTATTTTTTTAAGTCTCAAGTCGGGTCATTTAGCACGTGCCCCTTACCAAATTGATTTGAACCATTTGATCGTGTGATGCTCGCGCTTGAAATTAAAGCTGGAAAGTTGAACAACAGACTAATAGATTAATAGCATGTGTAATTCCTTAGCACACTTGTTTCTGTTAAAATGATCTAGTTGATGACAATGCTTTCCTTATCATTCGAAATCACGTGTTTGAACCTGTTTGAAGTTGCGCATAATTGAGTTCATGTGGTTTATTTTCAAGCTCATTCACAGCTTTGTCGAGGCTATCGTAAATAGAATAGGGAGCCTTTCACTAGGTCGTTCTAAATATGTTGGTTACTTAGTTTAACGCAACTGAAGTATTGTTTTATATGTTGACATATTTTGATATTTCCTTTAGCTCACTTTTTCATCATCTTTGTACATTAATTTTATTATCATATTATTATTGACTCTTTTTAAGAATGGACGTTTATATTTGAATGTGTCTTTGACTGTTGTATTCGGTAATTTGCAAGGATGCGACTTAAGAAGTAACAGATAGAGTTTAAGAAGGAATGTCATCACATGGGTAACACTCGGATGGATTGGTATGACTGAACTACCTTTCAGCGTACGTCAGGAGAATCTGTTATGACCAATCAGAATGATGGATACGAATAAGTGCCATAAGGCTAGTGTATAATAGATGGAATAAAGTCTGGTTCCCATAAGATTGTAACAGTGTCGGTGACGCGTTACGACAATCTGCGTTACGACAGTCTGTTTTACGACAGTCTGTGCTGCGACAGTTTGCGTTGGTCTCCCGACTTTAAAGGGAACACTGGTCGCCCACGTCGCCAGTCTCATGGTAATAAGCTGTCACACATGCATGTAACTAACCTATCACAGGAAAGTCGTTTCTTGCGTTTTCGCTCGCTGCTGTCGGAATATTCGACAGCTGTGAACCTGTCTCCGAGCAATGGGAACACTTTTTATCGTTATCAAAAGATGGAAGCAAGGCTCGGCGACACATTCCCGACTCTTAACGATCTTTTGGGAACCAGGCTTAAACCTTAAATTTACCCTTCTGGACCAGAGAAAGATCCATTCACCAATTTTCCAAGTAGGTCTACAGCATAGTCAATTGGGTCAATTTTTAACATTTTCCAGTGTCACGATTTTGTTTCCATTTACAATATCACACTACTTGGTCTACTTCCAACACCAAGGATGGGAATGATTATTGACCTGCTACTGAAGCCACTAAACAATTGTATAGCTTTTGTCAGTTTTTTATCGTTTCAGTTAGTCTGATGTATCTGTCATCACTAAGTTTATTTTACAGCATTCATTAAATTTGACCTTCTCGACTTCATTAGAGATCATTAGGAGCCACTTGACCCCTGCATCAGAGGCGCTTGTCAATTATGGTACCCTATATCCTTTTTACGACTTCGCCTTTAATTGTTCTTCAAGACATATATTATTTAACCCCTGAATGTCACGATCCTAAGAGTATTGCGATTCATGTTTTGATTGGTACTTATATTTTTGAAGACGTCGACTTCCTTGACACTGGAGAGCAACGTTGGCTTAGAATCATAAAATTGTGCCGTCAGTGTGTCACAGTCTTATCATCAAAGCATTAAAATCTTAAACCAGCTGCATGAAATTATATAACTTTCCCCTTAAAGGTAATATTTGTACATTTAGAGCAACCCTTAATTCTACAGACCTAATTCCACGCATGCAAGAAGTTAAAAATATGTAGCAAGGCTAAATATTCCTTTGTTTTTTGGGGGTTTTTTGCACGTTTGCCTTTGATTAAGCACTTCTACTACAACTATGTCATTAAATATGGAAACTATACACTAAAGGAACGAGAAAGAAATTAAAGATGGCATAGTATCAAACATTGCACGGTTAGCATCATAAGCCTCGTTATCGTTTACCTTTTCTTTATAATGACCCCGAATGTGAAGCTGGTATTTGCCTACGGAAAATTTTCACATAATGTGCCGTCGGGCTAGTACACAACCAACAAAATAAAACCTGTAACTTTGCCGACCTTTTTAAGAAGGGAACGATCCATCCGCGAATTTTTGATCTACATGATCTTACTCTAACAACAAAATCACTTGATTAAGTTTCATAATAGCCTATGACAAAAAGCGAAGCAATGATACGGTACTTATCGTAAATAAATGTTGGGGTCGATAGTGTAGCCCTCGGGTGAGGCTTAAGGGGAATGTGCTGGGGTAGGGTTTTTCAGTCTGTGAGATTTCCACCATACTTTTGGGATTTTCCTAAGTTTGTAGGTTGTAGGAAGAATCTATGGTATAAATCGCGACAAGGAGTTATTATGCTTGAAATCGTAGGGATTTTAGATTTGTTTCTGCTAAACAACCACATTTTTTGTTATTTATTTTGATTTTGAACATAAAGTATTATTAGCTTCCCCTGAGCAGTTTCCAAAGGGGGCAACTCTTGACCTTGCATCGAACTCAATTCTGTTAACATCATTAGTCTACGTCATCTTCCATTAAGTTGTGTTGTTCCTAATTTGAGAGAATCCATTTGCTATACTGTAGATGCTTTTATATTTAAGACTTAAAACCGTGCAAGTTTATTGCAGTCAATTCATATCCTTGCGTGGACGTAGGTAGAAACATGGAATGGTTTTGAGAATGTAATGACTTATGGATACAATTAATGCTGACATCCGTAGGTGAAAGTAGGTAGAAATCGCTTGCTCAGGGAGGAATGATGAGACGCGCGTGACAACACTGTGATGACCATAAGTTGTCAAAGGGGTAGTCGTTGTTATGACGATGGATACAGCAATGGTTGGACGAAAAAAAATCCAATGCAATCTGCAACTAGGTTTGAACCTATAACATGGGACAAACTAGCGCCTGGAACCGACTAATAACGAACACATTAGAAATGGTCAGTTTTGTCCATCAAGGAAGTACGTCATGCGATCAACGCATTTATGAAACTTATTTACATTCGGTTTAACTACCAAATTGTTGGATTCCGTAACAACTTTATTTACATCCGAAATAATAGAAATAAAACAGTAAACAGCGCATATTTGTTTAAATCAATGGTAAAAAACGAGTGCTCAAGTCGTAGATTGTTGACATGAAGTAGCGTCCAGGGACTCCTAAAGGGAACGCCGGATCAATATCTTTTCGAGTGACGGGATTTAGCAGGAAGCCATTGTCTCTGCAAGTTTTCGTGAGAAATAGCCCTTGAGTCACTTTCAAGCATCGGGATGAAGAAATTGGGTCAGGCGTCATGAATTTGTATGGACATGCATTCGAGATGCACATGTGCACATGGTAGCTATGGCAGGAAGGCAGTAGTGTGTTGACTAGATGCAACCATTCTGATTTCCCTCACACTCTGATCACCGTGGCTACAGTTAGCCTTGGGACTACTGACCCACATAAAATTATTTAAATTGGGGTTTACTTCCGTTCTGTAATTTGCTGTAAGGCCGTTACAACGTCTGTTAGCAGTTTTGTCTCAGCCTGATGCAGTTCCATCATCGACTTCATAAAATTCTCAAATGCTTCGTTTCTCTTTTCTAGGTGTTTTTGAAAAAGAGATTTTAGGTTACCAAAAGAGTCCAACTCCAAAGAATTTTGAGCCGGGGTATCGATCGACGGTAATTTCTCAGTTTCAGGACAAACACGATCTCCGGTCATGGTTATTTGGGTTCCAGGTTCTTCGTCGCTATCTTGTATACACATAACTTTGACCGGTACTTCTGAAGTATTGGATTCGAAACTTCGTTTGTTTGACTGTAACGGCGTGATTGGTTTCCGTATTTGACCAAACATACTGTGATGTTCTGTGTCTGCCACAGATGATATAGGTCGATTATCGTTACCTGGCACAAACTCGTTATCATGGCGAGGCACTGGCCTGTCCCGGTCCCTCATTGGCTCATAATGGTCCAAAAAGATGGGTTTACTTTCGATCGGGGAGTGACTTAGATCAACGTAATCATTGTGAGTTTTCCGTCCTTGCTCATAGTCACTTCGAGGTGATGGTTGTTCATGATAAGCGCCTATATAATGTTCGAAAGAATTACGATGTTGACCATCGCATTCAGAGTAATGTTTACCTTCTCTGGGTACTTCTGTTGGATGAGAGTCAGGCGTTGGACTCATTTGACTAAAAATACTATCCAGCTGTGGGAAATATTCGAACCTTCTGGCTTGATCATTTATATTAAGGTTTTGATTTCGGCATTTGACGTAAACTTTCTTCAAATTACGGAATTTATTTGCACATTGCTCGCCAGAGAGGGGAAGCCCCATGGTGAAGCCCTCGCGGTTCAAATAATCTGCAATCTCGTTCCATAGAACTTTCTTCTTTGTAAACCGGTCTTTAAAGCGATCGAAGTATTGTTCACTTGTATAAAGTTCCAACAGTTTCGAAGTAGCTGATCGCGACCAATTGTAAACCTCCTCTTTCTCTCCACGTGACATTCGAGCATCCTTCCAATGTGACACGGTGCTTCCCTTTTCGAATACTTGACTAACAAGAGACCGTTTGATGCCTCCATCGTCTGGTTGAACCATCCGAGTGACATTAGCACTAGGAATCTTATCATAGCCAGGTGACGTTCTTGGATGTTCGTGAAGTGCAGTAGGGGAGAAATTGCCAAATGTGTGCTGCATGCGAATGTCATTATCTTTGGCCAATTGTGTGGGGCGACCTTCAAGATTTCGATTCTCTGGCTCAATTTTCTCCCGCGTGCCCCCTTGCGATTCCGATGGCGGCCCCGAAGGAACAATATAAATCGCAAATCCTTGTCCTGTTTTGTTTCCATTGAAGGATACGTTAAAATTGGATGAATCACTGGTTGGTGGTCCTCGGTAATTTTCCACGCTGGGTTGTGCAGTAGACATTACGTCTAAAATGTGAACGTGAGAAATATTTGGATCTAAAGTAAAAACGGATAAAATCTGGCTTTGTTTTTTCATCGCAAGGAAGTAGTCCAGTAGCCACCTGCCTATATGGCGACTCGTCTACTTCCCAATAGGGCCAATTCCCTACCTGATCGTCTGCCTACATATCAGCATGTCTACGTGCAAACCAACAAAATGATATAGCCTGCTCTCGAAACCATATGTCTATGTGTCTGTCTGTCTGGATGGATGGATGCATTCGCTTATGCTTGGCTACCAGTCAACAAAAGTACTTTTCTAGCCTGTATTTGTCTTTCTGTCTGTCCACCTACTTACCCTCCGAAGTGCAAGGAGAATCCCGTCTTGCCACCCACTCTGTGTATTTCTGTGCATGTCTCTACTATAAACTGGTGCCTATGAGCCTGCCTTCCATGGTGGCTTCCATCTTTTTACTTCTCCATTACCTACTTACTTAACTGCTTATTAATATACCTGCTTGTGTATTTAATTATAGTGCGTGCTTACATACAACATATCTACCAACCAAACAACCGAACAAACACATCTCTTTTCGATGAGACTCACTTTATGTCCTCTTTGGTTCCTTGCCTCTGTGCTTGCTTCTAGCTACATACCTATATCCTTGCAAGCACACAAAATCACGTTCATGTCTTGTGTTGATCTGCCTTCTTTTCCTTTGCCCCTCACTCTTTTTCTCTTGCTTCTCTGCTTTCTTTTTAATTTTGCCATCTAACTGAACTCCTATAGCCAACGGGAAAACACGCAAAGTGCACCCTCTTGTCTACCTCTCTGTCTGCTTACCTAACCTACTCATCCATTCAACCAACAAAAAAGCTCTCCAACCAATTACTCATGGACCCATCCATCCACCCATGAATCTATTCAATCACCCATGAATTCATCCAAACACTCAATCCTCCATCCCTTCAGACCATAAATCCATCCAATCACCCATACGTCCAACCAATCACCCAATTCTCCATCCCTTCACACCATAAATCCGTCCAATTACCCATCAATTCATCCAATTACCCATAAATCCATCCAACCAACCATCAGTCCATCCATTTGCCCATGAAACCATCAAATCAGCCATGAATCCATCCAATCAGCCATGAATCCATCCAATCAGCCATAAATCCATCCAATCACCCATAAATCCAGCTAATCAATAATGAATCTATCTAATCACTCATGTATCCACACTATCACTTAGCTATTCAACTCATTGCTCAATTCCACGCCTCAACTATCCAACTAACAACCTAACCGCACAGTCAACATACGAACGATCCATTCATCTAAAATAACCAATCATCCAACCAATGGCCCATTCGTCTAACCAATAACCTTACGATTTTAAATAAGTAAGGAAGTCAGTGAATTAATTAGAGGGAATTGAAAACGTGGTTTGCATAACACAACCAAGTAATGATGATATGAAAAATGTAGCAACTCGAAAAACTCAGACCCACCTTCCATTTTCCTTAATATCCCTAACCCGCACCCAAGCATACCTTCTACCCTACGTCATCCATGGTATTTCATCTGTGACCACGTTTCGACCGGCCTTGCCACGACGCTGATATTTCAAAGTGTAAATATATCACATAATTATCATAAAATAATTGTTAATGGCCACTTAATTTTGGCTTCTGGGACTAATTAATATGCAAAAACCAAAATACAGTGATTGGAACTTGTCTTAATGGCACGGTCGTTAGTTCCAGTTACTTGATTCTTGCTGACGATTGCTTGCTTAATAGTAAACATGATGCCGAGTGGAAAATGCAATAACACCACCATACACATGCAAGTTGTAACAACTACAATGACTGTCTTGTACGAAACCATACAACCGAATTTCATAATGTTAAATCATTTGAGGGCGACATGATATCCTGCAATTTATTATAGTTTACATAACCATGCTGAAAACCAGTACAGGCTCATTATTAAAACAGAGAGAGGCAAACTGTAGGAATAAGAATTAAGAATTGGTTACCCTGCATGAATTGACTGAAACGCGGTCGACCAAATCATTAACCATTTTGAATCATGAATACAGTACTCTGAGAAATAATCAACCCTAGGTTTAAAGTTTATCACAAGATATCATAAGACATACCTCTCTCAAACAAGTTTTGACACAAAATGCTGTAAAATCTATACTTTACCTGCCTGTTTCTTAAATGATGGACAGAAATGGTGAGCAACTCAAGTTGAAACACGAGAGACGACCACGATTTTCCACTTCACGGCTTCGATTTCGCTTCAAGGATCACAAATGGCTTCGAAACACGTTTTTCTATTCTGTTCAACCCTGCTTGCGGTTAGGGTTGAATTTTTTCGTCAAGTTTGTATTTGTTTTGCGTTGTAGTGTCTTGCGGTCACAGACCACATAGAGATTCACCAGAACAAAACATAAGTGAAACCGTGACTTCGGTCGTTAACCTGCTGACAATTGAAGCAAAATGCATAAATTATTTATTATGCGCATTGCATTCAAAGGATGACCTTTCTTCGATTATTCCCTTGTAAATGAATTAATTACTGAAAATTCCGATGGTACACCACTAGAGCTTGGGAAAATTAGAGGGGAATTTCCTTCGAAATACCCTTTTAGTCAATCGTATGGTTTGTCTTTAAAATGGGGGTGAGGGCCACCACTTTCCCATATAAATATCGCCAGGGTGGTACATTTCCTACTGGTACAGTTTTTCTTTTACAAAAGTCGTTTCTCCACACATTTTTTTTCCTCTATTCTTGCTGGATTTCCTTCTTTCCTGGGTACTGACCAATGTACTGATCAGTGATCAGGATCAGGAAATTTTAGGTCCAACCGAACACCGAACCGAACATTGCAATATGAAAATTGCCGTGCCGAACACCGAATCGAACGTTCGGCCCTCAAAAAGACCGAAATGTTCAGTAAACCGAACTGCTCGGTCGATCACTGGTTTAGATCGTCGTAGGAATGATGTTTATATGCAACCACGAGCCATACGCAACCATGTAATAGGTAACGCGACAGTGCTAATTTCTTTGTTAAGTTCCTCTTGTAGAGTAACATGTTTGAAATTCTTTCTTTAAACATTTAGTCATCTATTATTTACAAGAGCGTTTATGAAAGTATGAACAAACCCTGTTTACATTGTACTCTTAGACAATGATGTCATGAAATGACAATAAAGTTTCAAATTGGTCATTGTTATGTATGTTTGTGAGTTTTTTCTTAGTCTCAATAACAAAATTATTTATTTGTTGAGTCAATTAGTCGAGTCTTGCTTTTCTTTATTCTCAATTTTATGTACTCATTTATTTATTTTTCGGCTAAGGCGGAGCACATGTTTTCAGCGATGTTGGTTTGTTTATTTGACTGTTAGATAAATAACTCAATAATTATTAACAGATTTTGATACTGTTTTCGAAAGAGGTCGAACATGTGACAAGGAACAAATGATTAGTTTGTGGTAGTGATCAGGATCACAGTTCAATTCCAAGACTTATTTGAGAGATTCTTTATCACTGTGTGACAAAGCTGAGGTACACAAGAATCCTCTAAGGCCAAGGAATTGATCACTTGGTGGACTGCTGGGTCTTTTAGGGTTCTTGTTCTCCAGAAAGTGAACCTATTGCTTGACGAAAAGATTCGTTTTGCAAGTGCTGTGGGTATTTATAGATAGACAGATAGATAGATAGATAGATAGATAGATAGATAGATAGATAGATAGATAGATAGATAGATAGATAGA
>JANTCA010002309.1:0-11425 GCA_024741275.1 Chironex yamaguchii | reverse complement strand
AACCTCCGTGCCATCACGGCACAAAGGTTTGGTGAAGGACATTCAAAGTCCTTGGTATCACGAGACGAAACCCAGTGCAATATATATATATATATATATATATATATATATATATATTGCGAACAGTAGTACACTATCATTGAACAGTGCGCAATACGTCAAAACATGTAGAGCCTATTAGACAAGAAACACTAATAAACAACAAACGGTAAATTCGTTACTCAGTGAGTTTCATGTCACGATGGACGATCTTCAGACGAATTTGTCTATTAGTATTTTTTCTTTTTCTCTCTCTCTCTCTGTCTATATACATATATCAAAAATACTCCATCATTTTGACATTTCAATATTATCTTCATGAGAATCTGCAAATATGCAAAGCGAAAATGACTGCCAAAACATGTGATTCTGCCATAGGCCAACACTTACTAGAAAATTCAAAATGCACCAAAATGTATAGGGACAAAAATTTTCCGGATAACTGGAACAGCTAGATCGTCCTTTCACCTAAGTGTATTGGAGTCTGTCTACATTAAAACAAGAAAACCAGTACTCTGTAGGCAGAAAGAATTCATTTTTTCACTTGGACTGTTTTGTTTTGTTTCTTCATATTCTCTTTATTTGTTTCTTTTCTTGTCTAGGATTGGCTAGTTTTGCTACATGTTTCATATAAATAGGTTGCAATATACATATACTTTCCTATCTGAGGTTTCATACTCTGAAGAGTGTGAGACGAAAAAGCTTTTAAGTATGTTTTTAGCGCAATGTCGCAAATTTTCAAGGCGAAATTCATTTTTACATATAAGCCATTCATGTGCTGTTGCTGATCATTAAAAAACTTCAGAAGATCAGATGCAACAGGGCAGTGGCTGGAATGAAATATGGGTGCTTCCTTAAGTTAAAAAGGGGCATGGCTTAAAGCACTTGTTGGGAAAGCAAAATTGATTACCTATTTTCTTTCACTCCAAGCCACACCTGTCTGTAAATTAACACTTGTACAAAAAAGTTGAATGTCATTATGTAGCAGCCTTGAAATTCATAGCATAGAACTTGTCTTTGATGTCAGCACTTAGTGAAAAATTTGGGCCTTTTGTTCAAAATAATTTCTTAAGGGATAGTAATAATTGAAATTTTCTCCTCAAGACAAAGGTGGCGTCTTCTTGAAAACCTGCCATAGGGAGATGCATGCTTATTCACAGACCATGCTGTTTTGTATGGTTCATTCTGTCTCTTCAGTTTCCAACCATATTTGAAAAGTTCAGTCTCATTTTCATACTTTTCATTCCGAAAGGATTTTGAATGGTTTTAAGACCTTTCTTTAAATGGTCCAGCAACCATTCCGATATACTCCCGTTTTGTCAGTCAATCATTGTGGGTCACCATTGCCCTATATACCATGCCAGATTTGAGACATGATCCTTTGAGGAGGCATTCAGTCTGAGTGTGGCAACTGCAGAAAGTGTTGTTTGTTGTTGTAGATGTGTTGGGGTTGTTTAGAAGTGAGAAACCGTGTCATTGGATTATGCTTTTGATTATGTTTGGCATGCAACTAGACCTGACCTTCACATTACTGCGGTTGACGATTTCGTGTAAAGTATGTGTGTGTGGGAAGTGTTTGTCTAGCAGATGAAGGAAGATAACAGCAATGTTAGCACTGACGTGTTTGCTAAAGGACGTCTATCAAGAATAGCTAAGCTTTGATCTCGAACATGGATGGATCGTTATCACCTTCAAAAGGGTGGTAAACAAATTTGTTTCATTTTAAAGTTACATACTAGCCCCACACCACTACAATTCGACTCTCAGAATCATGGTACATAAATTGAGAGAGCAATTTCCTATTTTACAACTTTCAATGCTTTAGTCATGGTTTGATAAAATCTGCACATTTACCACCTTTTTAAAGAAGAAAATGGTCCATAAGCAATGCTTAGACCTACAAGGCCTTAGTTATGTCTGGTACACTGATAATGCATTGGCTATAGTCTTCTGTCCAACTAATATTAAAATATACACCTGAAAAATTTTGATAACACAACAGCAATAAAATTTCCAAACTGTAAAAAGTCTTTCTTTCATGCAAATGATCCACAAGACCTTGATTAATAAAAACTTGTATTGGTGGATTTCTATCACTTGTTCAAATAATTCTATACCTTACTATGCTATATCTGAATCCACCTTGCACCATTATGGTGTAGGAAAAGATGCTCTTGAAAGCCACATCAGTCATTTCTCGTTGGTTAGTTATAAAACGCTTTAATTTTTCAAGATAAACGCTATTAATACCACGAATATTGATCATAAATAAAAAATGCCTTCATTTAAATGTCACGTAAATTTGCACAATAGTACTAAGGTTACTAATATAACACAAAAATAGCAGAGTAATCATATGGATTAGTGTATTGGTCTGTGACGCTTCGACACATTATCGTTAGCTATGCAGCTGTTCTAAGGAACTCACTATACATAATCAATTCTGGGCAGTTATGGAACTAGCTTTCCATATAATAGTACTAAGATTCCAATAGCGATGATAAGCCAATCCCAATGACTCAGCAATTTTCCACGACTTATAGGCAAACCATGTACTTTAAAAATTCACGCATCTGACACTCACAAATGTCCCATTTCAAGGACGTACTTATCTTTGGGGCCTTCCCATGTCCCTTGCGTCCTCTAAATGCATGTGACTCGTCGGTGGCTTCCGCGTCTTAATATACAATTTACTAATGATCCTTCGATATGATACTGCTATACTGGCAGATTAACACGTCAATCAAGGTTTGCAGACCATTAATAGGACAACGAGGTGTCGTCTGACATTGTAAAGTGAAGCTGTGAAATGCCACATTTATCAAGAAATATTTTCAGTATACACTTGCCTGTTGCCTTACCTTGCACGTTGACTTTTGCTAATATCGAACCAGAATGGATGTCTAGGACTTCCACATACTTATCTTTCACTGTACCTAGGATGCAGTTTAAGGAGGGTGAATATACGACGTCTCGGGGGCAAGCAGTGAAACCATCCGAGGTCTCCTCGCTTCGACAAGTGGCCGCCATTCCATTTCATGTCATGTTCCTGGAGAGGACTGGAACCAAGTTCGCATTGCTAAAACCATTCGCGCCAAAGCGGGTGATGAGTCTGAGGATGCATTTGCAAACATATCAGTGAAAATGACCTAATTGGTCACATATTGTACGTTCAGGGCGGGGGCTTAAACTTGCGACCTCCTTCTAAACGGGCAGATGCTCTGACAATTGAGCTATCGGGACGTTGGTTCTCAGAGGTCAATTTAGAAAGCCATGATGCGATGACTAAAACATTTTTTATATAACGAAATCTAGAAAAATGAACCATTTCCTTGCAGATCCTCTCGCAGAACGAAATCTTAATACAACTCTTACCAAAGAAAACTTTTTAGCAGTGTTTTTATGAAATTAAGAAATTGATTTAAGAGTGCACTAAATTCTTTCCTTTGAACCTTCTTCATTTGCCTGTTAACTTTTGTAGTATTTTTTTGAACATCAAATTCTGCATTTTCATTACGAAAACAAACATCAAACAGACGCGCGTGATAACAGTCAAACTAAACATCAAATTTAATATGAGCGTTCGATTTTACTAACATGATCATCAATAACATCACGAATATCGAAATTTCAAATGAGTAAAAACAACAGTAACAGTACAACTACTTAGAAATGGAAGAAAATAATAACTTTTATAAATGCTTAGCAGCCAGGAATTTTGCAGTAAGCTTATATTTACGCTGTTATAGCCAGGATCAAGATACAGAAATAAGCGATAATATTCTATAGAATGAGTGCCAAAAGAAAGACTAGTTAAAATCTTTAAAGTCAAAGCCAAAGCTTCATATCATCTAGAAAGACGTCTATAAAATTGGCTCACAGTTTTGTCAGGATACACCGCGAAGGTGCAATAAAACACAAACTGATAAAAGACACCAGGTCACAATAACAATACAACACTGGACTGTAATTTAATTCGAAAGTTGAAGCGCAGGTGGATGAGGGAACAAATCTTATCACGCGGAAAAGCCACTATACAAAATTTTACACGAAATGTTGTTGTTGTAGATAGGAATAAATCGGGAACACGGAAAACAAACAAAAGAAATAAAACAATCCTGGGATGGCATGAGGAGACTACATGCCCTCAGTAATTCTGAAGTCTGTTTGAACAGCATTTGCAACCAAGCTACTCCAAAGTCGCCTACGACGCTGTAAATCTTACCGCGATAATTATTTGTAATACTAATGGGTTGATCCGTGGATTTTCTGCAGAAAACAACAATTCAAGTATCCAAACTGCACTTTGATCGCTAAGTTATGTGTGTGTAATGCAGCGCTATAAAATGACTACGAAAGCATTTTCATTGTAATTGTGAAGTACGGAGGATTACGAGAAGGTGGCTTTTGTCATAGGAGAGTTTAGTCCATTCAAGCAAGTGCTAAAAACAAATTTAAGATTTTGTTGAGAAGAGCTAGGGACATGACTGTCGATGCTGGTATGGCATCCTTTGATGTGCGAATGACAACAGGACTGGCTATCCAACAAACTACGGGGGTAGGTTTCAAGGCAGGAATGCCTCAGCAATAAAAGTAGTAAAGCTTCTTCCCAACAAAGCGGACAAATTGACACCATAAGGTAAGCAAGTAAGTATCATAAATCATTTTGGTGTTCTCTGAGGAACTTCGGCCACGGAAATTATTTTGGTCAATGAAAAGAGAAAAGCATAAAAGTATCAGACACATTGGAATAAATAGCTCATGGTGGAACTGGAAATCTCCCAAATTTGTCGGTAATCCTGCTCATCCTTCGTATTACTGCCTAGTTTGCTCTTTGTTATGTGAAAAATGTCTACTGGAGTTCGCCTAAAACTTAAAACAAATTTAGCACAAAAATCAACATTCCTTACTAGTTTTAGTTTTGAAAATGTTATTACATGGCTAATGCTTATGAAATTAATCAGCTGTTTACTGAAATGACAACCAGTGCCGCTTGATCCGAGAACATTTACTAAGAACTGCTTTCAGGTACACTATATCTATGATATCTTTCTCACATGCAAGAACGATAAAGTCACTAAGCCTGTCGTTGTAGTGGGAACACAGATTTTAGTACTTGTAAGTTTACTAAAGGCTCTTTACAAGTTTGTATTGGAAGCTGGAGAAGGGAACATTGTACTCACCGAAACACGACAAACAAAGGAACTCAACAGGACTCAGAAAGCACATTTGGACACTCGAGAACAACAATATCAACTACATATATACAAGTTGGTACTACAACGGACTCTAAATACGGCAAGGCAAACACGATAAGTTTTGTGAGTAAATTGCATTTTTTGGTAGTCGTCATTGTGAAGAAAATCTCCAGACCTGCAGTTACGACATGCGGCTCGATTTTGCATTACGAAGAAGACAGTATCTTTTGCTGCCACTTATTTATGTGCAATCTATCTGCTAACAGCTGTACTTTCTCAAGGCATGCTTTCATGTTCTCTAAAACTGGAAGTCTAGCACTGGGCATATATGCCTTCAAAGTTGTGGCTACGGGATTTTCACCAAGCTTTATCTCCTTTGCCAGTGCTGGAAGCCATATTTCTTGAAGACTGTATGATATGCTGTTGATTTGATTGCTGTGTTGTAGGGACATCTCAACCATAAATAACATTTATATATAATGGCTTCAGTAGTATTTCTCCTAAATTTAACAAACATTTTCCCACAATCTTTGCTGCCAAAGATCTCCGCCATGAAGTGGTGGCAGACACAATGCCCAATCAAAACGGTACATTTCCTGACTACCAGGAACAAAGGGCAATATAAAATTATCGCCCAAACCGAAGAAGAGGCAAAAACTCTAGAGAACTTTGCCCTTAAAGTACATTTTGAAGGAGCTGAAAGGAACATAAAGCTTGAAAAACCGAGGGCTCCTAGCGAAACAGCAGTGTGGGTAACTCTGGTAGACACATGTGTAGGGCCACTAGCCAGGGTCACCAACGAACAATTTGACAGCTTCTTCTCGGAGTATGGCAATGTTATTGTGCCATGTAAATACAATAAATGGAGAGACACGGATGTGCACAACGGCAAAAGATCGAGCCATCATGTCAAATGGAAAGGAAACAATTCTTTCCAAATGATGATGAACTAGTACCTTTCGGGTCAGGCATATCACTGTCAGCGGTGCTTAAGTATACATACAGAGAAATGTCCCTCTGTTGAAAAGTTCCTCAAAGCTAAGGCAGAGAGGGAGGAACTGACCAAAACAATAATAGTTTCAGATTCCACTCTCCGCAAAGCTGATGAAACCTCGACATTAGCAGATATAGTGTCGATCCCAGGGGCAAAAGTCGGGCATATAGCAAACTCATTAAACTACAATGCGAACCTTTTAAAATACAACAACTATGTTGTAACAGGGGGCTTAAATAACTTGAACACCTTTGAGTCCCTACACGACTTCAAAATAAAGCTCAATAGTCAACTGCGAGAACTTTCAAACACAATGGGGTCAGCCTTAAAGATGGGAGCGGAAAAAAGGCTCTATTTGGTTACACCCCCCTTGCCCCAGCAAAAAAACATGTTGCCGATCAGGCATTCGAAGCATTTGCAAAAAACAATAAACAAGTAAGGATTCTGCACTGCAAGGAGTCCATGGCAGGGTACTACGAGGACGATGACATCCATTTTAATGAGATAGGAAGTACTAATTTAATGAAAAAAATTGATAAACGAATTCAAGGACTGGTCACGGATGACCGCAGATTAGTCACGGATGTGCCATATTCAAAGGTACACAAGGAATACAAATTCGGATGCAAACACTGCACTGGCAAACACCAGACAGCAGATTGTTGCTCAATTGTAGGTAACACGACAGATTAGGGACACGTGGCAGGAAAACGGGATGCTTCTCAGATTACACCCACAAACAGGCCAGCTAAAAAGACGCCCACTTAGGAGAGCTAACTGCTACTGCGTGTTAATAGGAAAAACTATTCACTTATAAAATCGACAAATTTGAGACGCTATGACTAATTTGTTACTATGGATTGCCAGAGGGCTGAACGATAACACTATAGGTAAAGAGAAAAGTAAATACTTGATATATAAGCTCGAAACACTAAAAATCGATATTGCCTGCCTTGTAGAAACGCATGTAAAACGCAGAGAAAAAGCAAACAACCTTTTATATAACCTTGAAAACAAATACCATGTAATCACCTCAGGGTATAATGATGAAAATGATAAATGAGGGGAGGGGAGATTTTCTGCTTGTATCAAATAAATACAAAGTCCTACAACTTAGAGAAATCCAGGACAGAAGACTTGTCCTAGCAGATATACAAAACACCTTAAACGAGGAAATAACCTTAATAGGACTATATGGATACACTGGGTCTGTACCCAAAGAAAAACGCATAAAACTACTTAGAGATATACAAGAAGTGTTAACTGGCAATACTGATGGGCTAGTCATGGGAGATTTCAACTTTGTCGATAGTGAATTGGACAGAAATAGCAACAAACTTAATAATGATGATAGACAAGTTGCTTCTTTTTGGAAGGACGCAATGGTATCCACTAACATAGTTGACACATTTCGCCAAAACAACCCCCTATTGAGGAGATACTCATTTACATCAGGTAATAGAAAAATACGTTCACGAATTGACCGCATTTACATTTCAAAACAACAGGTAAATAGAATTAAGAAAACTGAGTTTCTTCAGACACAATGGGATGATCATAAAATGGTCTACACCCAACTCCGTCCCGAAATCGAAAGAGGGCCAGGTGATTGGTGCCTGAATACCTCCATTCTGAAAGATAAGGAATTTATCGACCTTGTAAAAAATGAATGGAAGGAATTCAGAAACTGCAAAAAAATTTCGTAGATGTAAGAGAATGGCGGGATTGTATATAATCTCTAATGCGAACCCTGGCAATTGGCTTTTGCACCAAAAAGAATGCTGAAAAGAAAAAAAGGAAAAGAAACTGATAGAAGAAAAGCAAAGACTAGAACAACAATCAACTACATTAACAAACATATGAAAAATTTACGAGATAGAAAATGAACTGAAAGCTATTGAAAAAGAAAAAGCAATTGGATACTTTATTAGGGCTCGATTCACCACATTTGAAGTCAAAGAGCCAAATCTGTCCCACTATGCCAGATTGGGAAAGAGTCGTACGAGTAAAAATTTATGGGCTATATGATGTTAATAAAGAACTAAAACTTTCAAACAATGAAATGTTAAGTATTACAAGACCCTACTACCAAAAGTTGTACAAAAATGAACCGGCTGATGACGAGATGCAACAAAAAATCTTAGGACAAACAAGAGTCAGCTTGTCTCCAAGTGAGGGAAAAGAATGTGACAGGGATATGTCACTCAAAGAACTTGAAGAAGCTATCTTTCAGTGTCCCTTAATAAAACACCAGGCAAAGATGGATTACCTATTGAATTCTACCGAACGTTTTTCGGCCTAATAAAAGTAGATCTCATGGAAGTCGTCAACTGTGTTATTGAAAAAGAGGAATTATCCACTACACAAAAATATGGATTAATTAGAATAATTTTCAAAGGAAAAAACGATAGACATTACTATAGACCTATAGATTACTATAGACCTATATCACTCCTCAATGCAGACCTAAAAATCATTACGAAGGCTTTATCTAACAGAATAAAACGAGTACTTCCCAAATTAATACATGAAAATGAGACGTGTGTTCCCGGTAGAAATATATCCGATATTTGCCATATAACAAGAGATCTTATAAGTTATGCCAATAGAAAAAATCTGGAGGCAGCATTAATTTCTTTGGATCAAGAAAAAGCTTTTGATGGAGTTAACCATGAGTTTCTGTCAAAAGTCCTGAAACATTACGGCTTTAGGGATAAATTTCTAAAATGTATAAAAACTATTTATAAAGATATTAAAGGCCAAGTCAAAATAAACGGATTCTTAACTGACGAATTTTCTCTGTTACGTGGTTTGAGGCAAGGTTGTCCACTGAGCCCATTATTATATGTACTCATAGCAGAAATCCTAGCTAACCAAATAAGACATGAAAAGAAAATTCAAGGACTAACAATATCTAAAGTAGAAACAAAACTTTTTCAATATGTTCATACTGATCACTGTAAGGGACAACCAATCAATGGATTTTATTTTCAATGAAATAAAACAGTATGAAATGGCTAGTGGCAGCAAGATTAATAAAACCAAAACAGAAGGACTGTGGGTTGGTAAATGGAAACGTAGAACTGATCAGCCACATAATATTAAGTGGACAAGTGACAAAGTACAGAGCTTGGGCTAATGGCAAGGGAATGAAGTACAACAGAAAGAAAATTATGATACCCACATTAAAAAATCATCAAAAATATAGATTTCTGGAAGGGTTGTTATCTCTCCCTAATTGGTAGGATACAATATGTAAATATACTGCTCCTATCAAGTCTATGGTATAGGACCGAACTAACCAATATTCCCAAAGAAGTAATCAGGCAACTTGAAAACAAAATCATCAATTTTGTATGGTAGAGCAAGTATGAAACGAAAAAAGAAATACTAATGCAAGCAAAAAATCATTTTTTCAAAATCATCCCCTTGCTCAAACTCAATGCCAAGAAAGTACGTGAGTTCACCTAAATCCTTCATTTCAAACTTTTCCCTCAGGATTTGTTTCACGTCATGCAAAATACTTCATTTATTGGCTGCAATAATGAGGTCATCCACCCAAACACGCATTACGATAATGTCACCTTGACAGCACTTGATATAAACACAAGGATCTGCCTGACTTTGCACAAAGCTATTTTGTAACAAATGGTTATGTAGCACACTGTTCCAATTTCTGCTTAACTGTTTTAACCGGTATAAGGATTTGTTCAATTTGTACACCAGTTTTTCATTTTCACATGCACTTGGAACCTCAAAACCTTCTGTCTGCTCTACATAAATCTCACAATCAATGGGCGCATTTAAATAGGCAGTTTTTACGTCCATTTGATGCAACAGAAGATTATGCTGTGCAGCCAACTGCATCAGAACACGCAAAGAAACTAAGTTAGCCATTGGGGCAAAGGTTTCAGTGTAATCTAGTCCCTTGACCTGACTATAGTCTTAAGCCACATATCTTTCCTTGTGGGACTTTATTCCCTTTGAATCTTCCTTCACTGTATACACCCATTTACCCCCCACTCCACTTCTTCCCTCTGGTAGGGTGATATGTGTAAATGTGTTATTCTCCTTAAGAGACTGCATCTCATCCTGCATTGCTTCTTCATAAGCTACACTCTGGAGTATTTATGGCCACGGTGAAAGTCTTTGGGAACATTGTCATTCTGTAACAGTAGTCAATGTTACAAATAGACATGACTTGGTCCTCACTGTCACTGGCTATGTCAGTGACATAGTCACTCAAGTATGCTGGGGGTTTTACTGTTCTTTTAGGATATCTGGGACTCTCAGATTGTCCTACTTCTAAACTCTCAATTCCCCCACTCTCTTCTAACACTTCACTGTGTGACATATTTACAACAAGTGGACTAACATTTTCACCTGGTTTTACAGGAATATATTCTTCAACATCTGTAAGGTTTTCTGTCTGAGTTTCTACTGAAGTGTAAGCATTAAAAGGAAACTTTACAACTCTGTGTTTCATAACTTTGCCCGACTCTGGGTAGTACACTAAGTATGCTGGGCTACCTTTGTCATACCCAACAAACACACCTTTGGTAAACCTAGCATCTAGCTTTTGCTTATCTTGTTTATAAGCGTAGCATTCTGAACCAAATACATGCATGTTTGACAAATTTGGTTTCTTGCCAGTTAGAGCTGTGAATGCTGTGCTCTCTAAACGTTTACTGTAACACCAATTACGTATGTATGAGGCAGCCATGACTGCATATGG
The DNA here is from genome assembly GCA_024741275.1 of Chironex yamaguchii. Taxonomy (NCBI): domain Eukaryota; kingdom Metazoa; phylum Cnidaria; class Cubozoa; order Chirodropida; family Chirodropidae; genus Chironex; species Chironex yamaguchii. The sequence continues at coordinate 459 of JANTCA010002309.1, read as the reverse complement.
CCACAAGGTTCTAGGCAATTTGGTCTGTAACAACATACACCTACCCATATCAAACAAGGTCCTCCAACCCTTCTCAGCTGTGCCGTTTTGATGAGGTGAGTATGGTGTTGAAGTTTCATGCTTTATGTGATTTCCGGTAAACACACCCCTGAACTCTTTTGATGTCTATTCTGTACCATTATCTGATCTGAATCATTTAATCTTGCCATAAGGTGCTGAATCAGCTAAAAACGTTTCTAAAGCCGCCATTGTATCAACCTTACTTTTCAAAAAGTAAACAAAAACAACACCAGAATAATCATCTGTAAATGATATGGCATATTTGAACCCTTCAGTTGACACTGGGTTAATTGGCCCTGATAAATCAGTGTGTACTAGCTCTAGAGGTACCTTTGCCTTTACATTGGGTTCCCTATTTCTGGTATTGGTCATTTTCCCCATGACACAAGTTTCACATTC
>JANTCA010002308.1:0-11426 GCA_024741275.1 Chironex yamaguchii | reverse complement strand
CTGTTTTCGTTTCTTTGTTGCATGACTAGGGCCTGAGGTCGAAAAATTCTCGGATTGATCGTTATTTTCTCCAAAAAGTCGATAAACTTTTATCTAGTTTTCATTTAAACAAGAAACCCAGGGCTCTGTCGGGACAAAAAGTTCATTTTTACACTTATCATTTTTTAAATTTCATTTTTATCCTTACTTTTTTTTGTCTCTGATTGGCTGGTTTCGAACTATGTTTCTATAAGTTTATATACTTATATTTTAGTTCCTGACGATTCATACTCCTGGATCAAAGCTTTTAGCACAAAGTTGCAAATTTTCAAGGTAAAATTTAATCTCTTCAAGTACAATTGGCAAACAACAGACGTCGGACAGCCAACACATAATTCCCTTATATATCTTTGATCGTACGTATACAGAAGAGCCAAGAGGGGACCAAGTAACTGACAGTATTCAAATTTCATGTGATAAAAGGTTGCGAGTACGAGACGCGAGCACACAGATTGGTCCCATAGCGAAGCGACTTTAGAAATGGGACTGCAAAGAATGAAAAGCTCAGTTGTTTCACCGTGACTTTGGCCGTCTGATGCCTTTCGTAATCTGCGGATACTTGAAAAAAAGATGAACCATCTAAATGCTTCGCACTAAACAAATATATGACGAATACTGTGGGCAACTGAGATGGATAATTTCACAGCATGGAAGACTGATCCCTCAATTTATGAGCTATATACTTCCGTGACTGCATTCATGATTCGTTGCTTACCTCTTTGTGCCTTTGCAAAAACATTAGTTGTTCCGTTGCATCAATCTATTATCAATTGGTTTCTCCCAAAATTAATGGCCATTTCTGTACTTTGTCTCCATGATTACCTTACCCTCCAGAATTTAAACGTGTTACGTTGTATGCTGTACGGATACGTCTGGGCTTAAAACGTAATTTTATCATTAACTATATCCTTTTACTGTCAAAGTGAATTTGATTTTACCAGCAGATAAAATCAAAGCCAACACCAGAACTTATAGGATCTATGGCCTGCATCATAGCATTGATTTTCGTTCACAGTCGAGTACTTGACGATGCCGTAGAATACATTTGGAATCGGTTTGTGTGTTGGCGAATTGGTGAGATTGTACGTTCCTGCACATTGTCAAAGAACTTCCCAATCCATGCTTGCTAGCACGAGACACGAAACGCGATAAAAGCGCCAAGACTTAGACCCTGATTGTCATCGTCCACTTTGCGCAACGTTTACGATACACCGTCCTGCCTCAGATACCTACAATGTTCGTACAGGCTTAACTTAAGGTGCTCTGGCTGTCTGTTGATCGATTTTAAGAATAAAATTTGACAGTTCGAATTTTGATTCGTCTGACAGCACACTTAACGAGATTTGGCGTAAAAATCGGCATTTCCAAGTGTTTGTAGTGAAACACGACAACGAGAACCAACCTTTCGACGAAAACGAATTCGGTTTAAAATAAATATATAATCTAAAATACTGTTGCCCTTTCATCATCTGGTGGAAAGATTTGAAATAGCGCACGCTTTCCCTACCTCCAAACATTTGCGTACAGCGACCCTAACTGCAACATTACCGTCATGTTTTCTGCTCAAAACAATTTGGAAGAAAAAGTGAAACCATTGTAAAATCAATGTTGAAGCTCAAGAATGTAGCCACAAGTTTCAACAACAGGATACCAACAGGTAATTTACACAATAAACCCATCTGAGTTGATGACATTATTTTTAAAGTTCTGGGTCATTCCAGCTTCAACAGTTTATTAAATGTCTCTTATGCACTTGAACTTGTTACTAGCAATGTGAGTACAGTTTGTTGGAAGCAATGAACACGAAGACGATATACTCGTGTTAAAGTAAAGCTTGACCAAAAGACGGAAATATTTTTGACATTTTTGTATATAAACATTGATTACTTTTACCATACTTTTAATGTTCCTAAAAATTTGTTGCATTTCATTCCATACTCCCATTAAATTTCTCAGTTGTTCTCATAATGGAAACATTTCTTAAATATTTCTAACTTTCGCACCAATGAACCTCATGTTTCTCGCACGTGTATTTATTGTACAAAGAACGCGTATCCCAGCTCAGTGAAAGCAACTAAAAGTAACTAAATATCGTGCAATAAGAAAAATGTTTAAAAAGCATTGGCTTGGAAAGTTTGAGGGGCTCAAAACATGCATTTCCATCGAAAGTTGACATCAAGGAAGCCTACACTGTGAATGTGCTAGGGAATTTCTTCACTACGATCTTCAGTCCTAAAAGCACTACGTGTAAATAGTAACTTCAAATGCTTCAAATGTTTTGGAATAAGAAGCGAGTGGGAAGAGCAAAATAACATGTGTTACAAGAAGCAGTGCCTCTACAGTTTTTGTTAATTGAAAATTAGCAGTGTAACAGAAGGAGTTGGCTCTGGCATCTTCTCCAGTTAGCTTGGCATCAACAGTTTTTCGACATTTCTTGACTCCCTTACATAACGAGTGTAGTATCTCAAATATATACTATACATTATATACTTTACATTATATTTGATTAGGCTCATTCAAAATTCACGTATTCCTGTTAGCACATCCATTTTGATGACACAAAAATGTAAGAAAAATCGCAAAAATATCACAAGAATGTTTTTGCAGTCTACGAAGTGTAACGTTTTTCGGTACATCAGGGCTAACGACGAAGAAGCACACGACGAAAATAAAAGGACTTTATGAAAAACTGGTTGCCTTTCAATCCTGGGTACTTTCACAGCCTTCCGTGTAACAAATTTGGCTGACAGTCAGCACTTATTATCGGAAAATGTTATTTGGCCCTTAATATATAAGAGTCAAGAAGCGTGTTAAAGTCTGAAATGCAAATTTATGCTAGCTTGCCTAACCTTGAAACATTATTACAGATTAGAAGTGAGCTCATTTTGTCAATTTGCCACCTATCTTCAATCTTGTGACTAAGAGAGATGTAAATATCCACTTCGATGTAACAACACGCTAGAATTATTTGCCATTTTCAAAGCTAGCTACTTAATATCAAATATCAAACAAATAGCTCCATATACGTAGTCTGTGTCTAAATCCAACGACAGAGAATTCTCAACTATCTAAGTTCGATAGGTCGTATCTTACGGCCGTATCGCAATTCAATTACTTCCCTCTGAATTTTCACAAAATGAATCATCACCTTCTACATTATTACGAGTCTTACACAATAATAAATTTTCAGAAGAATCGACATCATGAGTGGAACAAGCTGATGTAGAGGGGCAACTCTCGAAGTCCAGATCCTCCAAATTAGCAACAGTTCTATCCACTGATGTCGATGGCATAATGCCTTCTCTTTCACTTAGTGTTGGTTCTGGTAATTCTGTTTCTAGATGCGAAGCAGTAAGTGAATAAAACAGCTCGCGTGTGAAATCCGAATACTTCGACTTTTCTTGCTTTGCAACGTTGTTAGACAGAAAATCGTCAAACACTCTAAGGATAAAAAACCAAGACAGAAACAAAGTGACTCCGTGTATGACAAATAAATACAAATCTTCATTCTTTATTTTTTCTGATGATTTTCACAGAGGTCACACCTCGTCATATCCAGGTATAAAATTTTAATCCCTATGATATGAATGTAGGTCTAAGGCTAGACATAATCTTACCATTTAAAGGCATTTTTAAAGGATGAAATTGACCAAATGAAATGGTTTTATAACGATATGCTACATACATATTGGTCAACATGGTCAAAAGTGGGATAATTTCTTTTGTTTCTCGACATGGTTCGACTTTGCATTTCTGAAATTGACAGCGGTTTGAAAAATCAACTAAAGAGAGAAATCATTATCATAAATTTTATGATTAGAAAACGTTTGCAATGAAAATTAGTATAGCTATTAGGCTGTGTCTACTGGCGCTTTAAACCCGGATCTCACGAGTGCAAATTTGACACCTTCTCTACTGAGCTAAACAGCTCGACGGGAAAAATTAAAGACTGGTCATTCAAACCCAATCTTCCCAAGTGGCCACAATCATACCTTTACTTCTGTTACGATATCATAATAACAACCCTGTTGACTTCTATATAATTATAATACCTTAAAACTATACACGCAATGCTCTTATCTCGGCAAACGCAGAATCCTTAGCAAGGAACCATTCAATGTTTTTCAAATATGCTTAGATTTTAATGTGAAATAAAATTGAATTCCCGTCTAATGCGTACAAACTGTGTTTAGCTATATACTTAATAGATAGGTTTGTGAATCATTCAAGCCTGCTTATGACATGACCGTGAAATTTAGATGCATCGTTTTTTGCGCATCGCGCTGTAATAACCACCATTATAACCTGCTATGAAATGGTATATCATGACTTACTGTGGTAGAAGAAATTGGTCTTTTTCGTCTTTTGTGGGTTCTTTATTTCCTGTGGACGTTGATGCCAAGCTAGTGGGTACAGCCTGTTTCCTAGGGAGCCTTTCTAACCTTTCTCTAGCTTGTTGCATCTATAATAGAGAATTCCAAAGACACAAACAGGCTAGTTTGTAAGTATCAGAAATAAAGAAGCTAGTATAAACAAGTGATTATTGTTGTTTAATGGTGGCAAACATCAACTACAGAAGGACTCCTTAGCGTGGTACTTACAGCTTCAGCTATGATCTGAAAGAAATAAGTACACAACAGTCATTCCCGTTTCTACAAACTCAAATTTTATAACAACGACTGTGTATCTCAGAGGGAATTTGACATACCAACTCTATAATTTGTATTCATGAGCATGCGAAATAACTACATAAATACATTTTTATCATTAACTCTAATGCTCTGCGGGCGCTGTTACCTGTTTGAACTAAATAAAGATATCATGGGCGTCACGATTCGAAGTTTCCCACGTACAAAAGCAAAAACCTTACGTGCAAAGACTATTACGCTTGCAATGTGTGCTTTAAAGTCAATAAAACCAAAAACGAGACTGAAATGAGATGATCTATAAATAACGCCAATATACCTTAAACCCTCGGTCAACCTCTTGGGGGCTAATTAATATAAGGTAAGCTCAAATTGGGGCTCATGTGTGGTGTATTATTCGAACTGGTGGCTCCTTTACTTTTACATGGTTGCATTTTTATTATCAAAAATTTTTCTTCTGTTGGTAACACCAGCAATTGAACATCATACACAGGATGTACAGAAAGCAAAAAACACACAGATACCTGTTGTCTTTCAAACTGTAGTTGTTGCTGCAATAACTGCAGCTGGCTCGCAGTTGCTGCTGCACTCTGCTGCTGGGCAGCTCTCCGTACACCAGACAGCTGTGATAATAGTTCAGCAATTGGATCTATGTTTTCCCTAGCTGAGGAAAATGTGGCAGTTGATGAATTAGTACTTGTACTTGAAGTTGTCGATGTGAATTGAGGATATCCCCTTCTGCGAATCGGTACTGCTGTGCGAGGTGGGTGAAAAATCCGTCTAATATTTCTTCTCAACGGTTCATCTTGCTATAATAAAAAAAGCATTTACGTGTTACAATCAAATATCAACTGCATTTCCCCTGGCAGTATTTACGAGTCGCAAACCTAACTTTAAAATAAAATAAAAAAAGATTAACAAGAAACCATAGATAAAAGCACACCAGACTAAATAAACCGACAGCAACATAGGTTTTTTTGTTAACAAGGGATTCACAGTTTGAAGATACACTTCTAATGCATTGTGCAAAATGTGGAGCAGTACATGTTGTCCAATTTTAGGCAAATGTCTTACTTAAAGATATTAAGATAAGACTAAAATCAATCCATCATGTCAATAACATTCAGTAATGGTACTCTTAGAAGATAATGGAATGTCACATGCTACAATCCACTGTACCAAAAAACCTGAAATGCGTATGAAATTTACCTTAGTGTTGTCAAGATAATACCTATATATATCATGACATTGACGTCCACTTGCTTGTATGTATGTATGTATGTATGTATGTATGTATGTATGTATGTATGTATGTATGTATGTATGTATGTCTGTCTGTCTGTCTGTCTGTCTGTCTGTCTGTCTGTCTGTCTGTCTGTCTGTCTGTCAGTCTGTCTGTCTGTCTGTCTGGTAACAACATAAATCAAAGTTATGGCTGGATTTAAGGATACTGTCAAAAATTAGTTTCCAAACAACTGAGTAGATTTTTAGGGTGATCAGGATTACCATCTGAGTAGAGGATTTTTAAAAGGATTGTTTATCACCAATCAAGAGAATGGGCTATTAGCAACATATGAGCACATAGCTTCAAATGAAACGGTCTGGAAAGTTGATCAAAAATAAAGTTCCCAGCAGCTGCAGGAAAACATTTATGACTGTTTACGATCCTGGCAAAACTCTGGATACTATGATTTAGAACAAGTTAACATAATATCTTTAACATTTTTATTACTGTAAGGGAACAAATTAGGGCACAGTCAGGCATAACAACAAACAAAATATAGTTAAGGCACTGTGGAACCAGAGGTGCATTTTCTGTGCACACATTTACTGAACAGCCATAAGTTGAGTAATCTACACAATATATATACATATATACAGACTATTATTTATCATTTTGGTGAAAATAGCTACTAGGCAGAGGTCTACACTGTCAGAGTACTCCTAGTTATATAAGTACCCTTGTGTCAAGATGGTACATTGGTGTGACTGTTGGCTTTGAAGTCTGAGAACTGCAAGTTCCATCCCATTTGATTTCCTCTTAATGAAGCTTCTGAGGTAATGCTCCACTCACAGTCAAAGGTGAAAGCAAAAAACACAAATTAGAAAAATTGACCAAATCGATTTCCCTCTTAACCTATCACTGGTTTTGTACTTGCGTAAAATATCCTTCGCCAAACCTTTGTGTTTGCATCATACATTCATTCAGGTGTTGTGGATATTCCTTGATCTTATTTGTATTTAATCATTTTTGTCATTTTCAGTACAATGTATTCCTATGTTATAATTATATGTGTGGCTAATTAATAATTTGTAAATGTTCAAATAGCATCAATATAAGCAAGAGTAAAAGAAAACTCTTACAGATAACAACAACATTTTGGTCAATATGAAACGTACCACATCACGAAGGGCTCTATGTTCTAACGTTAAATGGCCACCAAGATCATCTGTTACATGATGAGGATCACCACCAGGAAGTGCAGCACAAACTGGACAAATCTGCAAACATTTTGGGAAAGAAAGAAAAATATTGCAGTGATCCAAGTTGATTAAATCCTCATAAAATCTACAAATAGTTTTAACAGCACTGAGCCAGATTCATATGGGTGATACACTTTGTTGTCATTTTTTTTGTTTACACTGTTCACAATACTTTGATGAGTTAAACTCTCACCTCAACACAACTAATTTGGCAAGCACGGAGATTACATTGTTTACTTGAGCAGTTACACCCATCAAGTTGTCGCATATTTTATGCGACAACTTGATGTTTTTCAAGCAAAGTTTTAGAAGGTGTGATTAAAAGGATTTAGTATGCCTCATTTATTTCAATTGCTTTCAGTTGGCAAAGGACAGTCTAACACAAAAATATGTTTTGATATTTGCAAGGAAATATACTGTGCAGTATTTTCTTACTTTGATAATGTGGAGGGCTTTGGCAGTCCAGAGACAGTAAACTTAGCTTGACACATCGACTCCAGTCAAAACATTATGTTCGCTGAAGTCTGTTAGAACCATATTGCAACAGTTGCTATGTTTTCACACGGGTTGAGACATAATGACTGTAGCAACATATACACTGACTATGTATACAGATATATATCTTCTCTGTATCACCTTGGTACATAATGGTTTTAAGCACACGACTTGACCTTGAAATACTTAAAGCATTTGCTTCTATTGCATGGAAGAAACTGACTTTCAAATAAAATAGAAGTTTATTTATCTATAGAAGTTTACTTATCTATGTAATCTGTAGTTTTCCATCAAATGGTTACATTGTTATTTAACATGGAACACAAAGATGTCCTTTCTCAACTGACACCCCCACAACTTGTTATCCACAAAATATCATGAAGATAGTAACTCAAATAAACTAGTTTAATCAAAATAAGTTCAAACACCTGTTGGGCTAAATAAAGGTCTGGTATGGTAAGTAATTAGCTCTGGTAGTCTGCCATTTCTGCATAATTCATAACTTGTCATTCCTTATTTTTTCCTATGGAATACCAACTATTCATGTTATTAAAAAATTCCATCCACATAATACATAATCCTCTAAGTTGTGCCAATAATTTATATTCTTTGACGAACAACGCCATATACCAATCGCAAATCTAACAATCTAAGATCCCAACTTTCCCTCACACACTGCAAGCAGCTCTCATTGTATATATACATCTTTAGCTTATTCTGATCAATGGTACCTAAAATCCAATCTTTTGATTGCTGTCTATCATGTTTCCTACTAGCTATCTTGACAAAGTTTGTCTACCTTTATAACTGATAATCCTTACTTTTCTTGTTAATAACTATGACTAATGTTTACCCTACCTTCACTTTCTTTAACAAAAACATGGTTCCTGATTATTTGAAAGCACCAAGTTTGATATTTATCACTTTATGCAGTTCTGTGCAAATACTAATGCAGGTATAAGTTTTGACAATGCCAGATTGCATAATTGACAAGAAATGTCAAATTCGTTTGTCAAAGTATTGCAGGATTGACATGGAATAGGTTAACACTTAATTGGAAATTAACTTTTGTCTTAGTTGCTATTTTCATTTTATGCAAACAAGAGTTGTTAGGAATGGTTGAAAGAAGAGTCTTTCTAAGGCTTTCTAAACATCAAAACAAAAAATTAAGATTGCTGACTTGATAAATGAACTTAACGATGTTGTGAATGAACTTGTTATCAGAGCTCCATGTGGTCTGGACAGACCATGAACTCAGAAACCGGCAGGAAAACGTGCAAACATCAGCATTTGTAAAGATCTGGAATTGTTGGATACAGAATGGGGTACTAGCAGTTTATGCATATGGATATTCAAACTTTTTTGTGCCAACAACTTTGTCACTTCTATAAGGTTCCGTCCTCACATACAAAAATCAATCTGGAATATGACTCCTGTTTTGTGTCTATCCTCCTAAGCAAAAGAAATCATAAGACATTCTTGGGGAATGTCTCAACAGGAAAGCCTACGTTTCGCCATGATGAAAATATTGGTTTGATGGCAAAACTACTTAGAAACATCAATGGATAAAAACAAGTTAAATATGTTGGTTCATGTTTTTAGAAAGATTTCAAAACATGCCCAAACAGTTCAAAACATATTATGTTTCTGCAAATGGTAAAACTGTGTTCTAATGTTTAATAGCCTGGCAAAACTTGTACCTACAAAATGTTTTTTTAGGTTTCCCCAAACTTAAAGAGCAACAGTTTGTTGAATTAAAACTGTCATATTAACTCCAGGAAAACCTACCACTTCTATGGATGATGCTGAATGTTGCCCTGTAACATGTTCCTGGAGCTGTGACTCTGTAAGTCCCATTTTACCACAGTAAGGACACACAAATGACTGTGGTTGATCAAACTGTATGGTTTCACCTCCATAGAATAGATCTAAAAAGGGCAGCATAGGGGGAGAAAGCTTTAATAATTGACCAACACAATATCGTAACACAATATTTCACATTATCTAAACATACACATTCATACACATAAAAATTGCTCATTAACTAATGGTGCTTCTACAGTCCTTCAAGTTAGCATTAGGTTCTCTAGTCCATTTTTGCCAGCTATGTTCACTAAACATGTCATCTGCTTTGTTTACAATAATACACTAGCTGGATATGAGGAAAAACTGAACAAACAATAAAATAGATAGTCTACCACAAGGTATGGAATGGAAAGCAGTGCAAAGGAGACAAAGATTAATACCAACAATGAAGAACTACCAATCCAGATCAACACACATGACTTTGAAGCAGTTCTACACTTCATTAGTTTGGTCACAGTATTAGGGAGAGGCCACAGTACCAAGGAGAAGTGATAGTCCATGCCAAAAAATGCTCTGACAATATCAGGAAGTGGGCAGTTCTGCTCCTTGAAGTGGTAGTCATGGGCAGAGGACAGGGATGCATAGATGAGTGATAAGGGATATCAACGCAGTGCCCAAACTATCAATTGTAATGACAAAACAGGCAAGCCAAGGCACTGATAACACACATTTTTCATATATAGGTTGTAAGGTCTGATGATTTCATGGTGCATGCCAAATACATTCTTTATCACAGCAGAATATGCAGGTTCTCCCAGGCAAGTCATCCCCAACCTACTCGTGGTACAGCCTGTCTCTAACAAACAGAGGCTTTAGTTTTGGGCGACTGTCCAGCATCCTAAGTAATTTAATCAGTAAGTCCACAATGTACACCCAGGTGGATGAAGAATTAACAAATTCCCAATGCCTGGTAGTGCACAGGAAGGCAAGACTCAAAGGCAGACCTTGACAGACCAGGTATCTCGTAGTCTCCTGTAGCTCTCTTGATGTCCCAATTGTCTCAAATCTTTTCTTGAAATGATTTGAGACAAACCCCCCACCCCCAAGTCCTGCAGTGATGGATAGGCAGTGATTGGGACAGGTTTGATGGACCAGAAGTCCCTAGTTCAATACCTGCATGCAGGCAACAAATGTAAGATGGTCACTTTGAGGTAACCAGGAGCTCTCTTGAGTCCTGCCTTTGTGACTGAGCAGCCTTAATCAAAGGTAGCGTGCTCACAGGAGGAGAGGCCTAGAAAATGTGGCCTAAAAAGCCTGCTCTATATCACCTGACCAGTTAACTGCACATGATGGATATCATCTCATGCGGTTAACCAAAAAGGAAAAAAAACATCCCAAAAGCTAATCTTAGCTACCCAGAACACTCGTACTCTGCTAGACCTTAAACTTAACTTGTGTCCTACACAAAGAAATACCCTTGTGCCATCAGACTTAGAATTGCCCTGCAAAAACATCAACATGCCACAATAACTGGAAACTCTGGACAAACTTCCAACACTTCCTTCTACAGAATCATTAGAGCAATCACCATCACTGGAGGAAGTGTCCAACATGGTTAAATCTTTTAAAAAATCATAAGGCTCACTGTAGTAATAGTATTCTTGAAGAGATCCTTAACTATGGCAGGGTAAATCTTAATCAAAAGCTGCACAACCTCATTCTTTGCTGGAAGGGAATTTTCTGGTTTTGTACCTCAAAAAGATAGTTGATATAAATATATATATTTGAGCAGGGGCGGCTAAGGCCAAATTTAAATAGGTATTCAAATTTTTTTGGAAAAGAATTACTCTCTCAAGGGGAGCGCAAGGAATGTCCTGCTTATATATTTTGGGTTATGGATCACCGTGAAACATAACAAAGAGCTCTTTTTAACTGATCACAAAGAAGATATTTCTA
>JANTCA010002306.1:0-11426 GCA_024741275.1 Chironex yamaguchii | reverse complement strand
AATAAAAATTCCTGAACGGATTATCATCCTCAAGAAAGGAAGTACCATAGGCACGTCATTTCTGACATCATGAAAGGTTTTTTTAATGAAGATCCATGTCTTGTGCAAGAGTTCCTTACAAGAAAGGAATTTTGTAGCCAAAAAAAATAAGGACATCTTTGAAAAAAATAGGTATTCAGTGAATACTTCGAAAACCCCTCAGCGCCGCCCCTGTATGTATGTATGTATGTATGTATGTATGTATGTATATATTTGTCAAGAATGAAGCATTGCCACAGTAACTGCACTAAGTGGGAGCTGATTCCAAGGAGCAAGATGTTTTTTGAAGTTCAAGGATAAAATTTTTATTATTTAGTACATCTTAGTGATATTAAGAGGTCAAGCAAAATTTCATTACTCATTTTTCAATTTTTGTTTTAGTTAAACAAGTTGTATCAGAAATTCAGTCACTGCGAATTAGAAAGAATGATTTTGAGATCCGCAAAACAATTGGACGGGGACATTTTGGTGAGGTAGGAGATAGGAGACATACTTTTTTTTGTAAATTGTTGAATTTAGTTTGATTAATTCGTTTCTTTCTGTGCTATATTTGATTAAATTGTGTTCAAGGATTACTTTAGATCGAGTCGTTGATTTATCTTTTATACTGCTTAAATGAAGCCTATTTCCCTCTTGTGACCAACAATTTCCATGGGTTCATTAGTTTATGGCTGGAAGTGCAAGGTTTGTTCTTCAGGGTTCATAAGATTTAATTTTTTAGTATCAAAACTATTCTGATAAAAGGATTATCAAACAATGTTCAACTCCTGTATGACTTCTCAAATGCAAGTATTTGATCACCATTGTACGTTTTAATATTACTTTAGATGGTATATTGAATTCTATTTGCGTTTGTCACCTGCACATGTGCACAATACATTGTTAGCATTACATGTTGTTTATATGCTATATGCTTTACAGTTTTATATTTTTTGGTTCTAATTTTGTTTATGGTATTATGGTGTGGGTCAGTTATTAACAAAACTATGAACATGAATGAACACTCAAACCATGAAAAACATGACACAAGGAGTACTTTTCGTTATCTAGCTAATAGTCCAGTTAAACAGACAAATATTGGATATTGTAATATTTAGATATGTATTGCATTGAATTGTTATATTAATTAGAACTGGATTTAACGAGTTATTAGTTTTCCATTTGTGTGCGAAGACAGCATGTTATGCAATGCAACCCGTCATTGTTTTCAGGAATGTGATTATTTTAAGGTACTAATCAATGAAGGAGGACATTGTGTAAGGAAAAATGTGGCTAATACTAGCTGTATTCTCTTATTGTTATGCTGAGTTAGGTTTTACGTTAGTCAGTTACTTGGAAAAACTTTCCAAGTATTAATAGGAAAATTCTGGGGGATCATACAGGACTTTGCTGTAGCATTTTATGAAGATGTACTTAGCAATGCTTTATCTTGTTTTGAGTTCTTAAGTAATCAAATCTAAAGCAGATTAACATTGAAGTGGCCTTTTCCTTTTCTGTGACTTAATTTTGTCTTCCACATTTCTGCTTGCTTCCTCTTTTCTGATATGAAGTTTAAAATTTAATGTTAATTTAATGAGTCCCATTAACTTTATTTGTGTTATGATTAGGTTCATGTTGTAAGAGAAAAGGTAACAGGCAACGTGTATGCCATGAAAGTCTTGAAGAAATCTGAAACACTGTCACAGGATAATGTAAGTTGCTATTTTAGACTCATTTTTTAAGTTGATATGACTACCTACCACTTATTAATCTTCATATCTGTTTATCAAACTTCCTGCCTACTACTATATTTCACTTTGACACTATGTGAGACAACTATAAATCACAGTCTCATACCATCAGTGGCATGGCAAGTTAACATGAGTCAACATTGTCAGTCATCATCATCAATTATCATTGTCAATTGTTATTACTGTCATCATAATCATCATTATTCTCATTATCATCAATCAACCAGTCAATTAAGCAAGCAGGCAAGCAATACATTCCTTGTTTTCTTGGTTGTGCTTAACTGTTGTTTTGTACTAGCACTCAGTGATTGATTGTTGTGTTAATGGTTGCATAGTCAGATGTGTTCACTTAAAGAAGTAATATTTTGAATACTAACAGCAAACACATTTGATTAGACATATTAGTAGCAGTATAATATATGTCTGTTCAGTGCTATCAAAAATGTAGTTTTTGAACTGTCCATGATTTAAGAGCCCCACTATTTCAGGACTTACTGGCATTTAAGTGACATTTTTCTTGCCATGATTTAATGTTGTGTTTAGCACTTCATAAACATTTTCATGCATATGTATAACAATTCTAATGACTATATATGTCTGCGTTTCCACTTACTACTTAATTAGTCTTGCTTAGTTGAGAATGAAACCTCTTAGATAGCACAATGTGTATTTTTTTGTTTTATAGGTTGCTTTCTTTGAAGAGGAGCGTGACATCATGGCATTTTCCAACAATCCTTGGATCACATCCTTGGCATATTCATTTCAGGATCCTGAAAATCTCTATTTAGTGATGGATTATCATCCTGGTGGAGATCTTCTTGCATTGCTTAGTAAATACGATGATGTCTTGGATGAAGATATGGCAAGATTCTATATGGCGGAAATGGTGATGGCCATTCATGCAGTCCATGCACTTGGTTATGTTCATAGGTGGGTGATACTGTATCCTGCTCAGTAATTTACAATTGTCCTTTTAGAAAGAATTCCACTCCGGAAGAATGTAGACTTTATACATATTAAACTAGATTTCATGTTTAATTTTTAACAAAATGCTTAAGTAAGCACATGAGAAAGTGGTGGTATCAAATTTAACTTTTCTTGTGGAATAAGGTTTGGGAGCAAAGCACATGGATTCATTGGGTTGACTTGCTGGATATGTACTTATTCATACTACTTTTTGTGTTTGGTGGGTGTGTTTACATCACGGAATTACAAATCAGTATTTAAAACTACTTAAGAGCCAAAACCTTAAAGGTAGCATGAAGAAATATGATGTACATGGTAATTAGTCGTACTTTTAAAAATTATATAAAACAACACAATCATAATTTTGAAACAAGCTAGAATGTTTAGTGTTGAAAAAAAAGATTCCCAAAATCAAGATCCGTATCTATCAAACATTTTTCAAGAAGTAGCAAGCAGTATGTTGCCTTTTACTGCCTGTGCAGCAGCTCATGTTAGTAAATTAAGGTTATATTTATCTACCTAATTTATTCACAAATAGGAACACAAATAAATTAAGGTCTCAAGATGAAATAACATCAACTCAATTGACTGTTGTCAGTGGTGTTAGAGGGTAGAGTTAAAGTCCATTAAAACCACCTGTAATGTGGTTGTATGAGTTAAGTACACAGCTATGGTTATTTTAAGGTGTAGTGCACATTCCAATTGGAAATTTAGATATGTAATACAAGTAAACAACTATACCCCTTAACATTTGACTGACAGTCTCAGTTGAGGTGTAAATGTATGTAGTAGTCATTCTTGACCTTTGACCTTTGAACTGTGGGTATTTGATTAGGATAAATCTACTTGTCCTCTGAAAAGGGAGAGAAATAGAGTGGTTTGAAGTGTCTATAAAGTGTCATTTTGTCAAGCACCATATCCCAGGCCTCCATTTTCCATAAAGGCTGACACTTCAGACACTTCCTTGAAACGGCAAGCAGAGGCGTCAAAAAATTGTGTAGGTTGTGCCCCTACAAGCGGCATATCTAAGACCATATACCAAAATTTCTGAATGGGCGCCTTTCCTCTTCACTGAAATGACAACTGTTAACATTTGGACTGAAAATGGTAGCATGGTTAATGACCGTTAAAGAATGACGTAGGTTAATCTGAAGTCTATGCTTTTCAGTTATGTGCCAAAAGTGTTGAACGAAGCCCGCAAAATCCTATTTATACAAAGTTTTGACCGTTTGAAGCCCACTTGCTGTGTTATTTAAATTTTTTGTCGTCAAGCGGAAACATGAAGGGCCGTTCAGATCTCTGAATTAGTACTGATGAAATCATTATTTACACGTGCATTAAGGGATGTATACGAGGTGCAATGTTTTGCTGTCTTATGATGAGTAGGACCAGCATCATGTGACAGCCTACATTACAGTGTACCTTGTATGTGATGAAGGTTCTAAACAGGTTACTTGCTATTACTAAGGGAAGGAGCTCTCTTCTTAAGACTTTTTGCGCTGTGCGCTGTCACAGGTTGACCAAAAGTAAGTTGTGTTTGTTATTTTTGGTTTGAAAGGGTCAAGGACTGTCTAGAAGGCTGTACTGTTTTGGTAACATATTTGAAGTGTAATACATTTTCAGTGAAAAGGACAGCTTGATACAGCATTGTACTATGTTGCTGTTTATGAGTTTCACCGTTCAGTAATTATATCCTACCTCATCCCGAAATTTAAGTTTCATTTCCGCTGTTTCATAAACGAAAAGACAGCATTTATTTACCTTTGAATCCGTTTACTGTAATCCACCATAAAAAGTGCGCTGATTGTCTAAAACAGAATATAGGGTGTCTGCTTTGCCTTCACGTTTACACATTAGCGGATCACTTTTCGATCCACTATAGACAGTGTTTGGGGTTGCTCTGTAACAGATCAGAATGTGTTAACTTTGCCTTCCCGTTGATTAAAGGTGTACTCGTTCTCTCAAACGGATTAGAATGTGTTCACTTGGAGTTACACTGTAGCGGATTGCTTTGCGTCTACCGTCACGCTCACGCGCATCGAGAGTTGTGCCGTCATTGCTTACGCATGTGTATGCGGAAATGCTATTCTTAGACACTTTGTTGAGCATACCAATATATGGTTACACTGCTTCCACGCAGTGTAAACGGAATCTTCGACTTTTCAATGAAATCCTCTTTCATTTTCACTTGTAAGATCTCTGACATTGGATGAAATTAATCTTCAAGCTAATTATGTCACGAAGCATTAATTCAAGACATTTGGCAGTCAACACTTATTAAACAGGGTGTAGAGAGGGTATATCCCAAAAAAACGTCGGCGATTATTATTTAAGAAATATTTTCGCTTTAGGGATATCAAGCCTGAAAATGTCCTTGTCGATCGAACTGGACATATCAAACTGGCTGATTTTGGATCATCAGCAAAACTTTCGTCGGCAAAAATGGTAAGCTTCGTATTTTTCCTTGCCCCTATTTGCTCTATTCAAGTATTTTTTTTCTGCTAACAATAAAAGAGCGTAGTGCTCCATGCTTTATTAGATGGCGTTTTCTTCTCGAAATAGAACGATTTTAATCTCTTGCGTCTCTGGTAGCGATGTCATCCAATAGTCTAAGCACTCTGCATTTGTACGAAATGATTGTAATCAACGTAGTTGGATATTACATAATTTGTTAGCTTGTGTATCTGACTGATCATACCTAGCACTGTGAATTCAGGATTATTGTCCCTTACCATATTCTCACATATCTTTGGGCTCATTGTTAACCGAAAAGATTTATAAATTAGTTTGACTCAAATCCATTTTCAAGTTTTGTACTAATAGGAATCCATTTCAAGTATAGAAATAGTTCGAAAATTCGTAGTTAAAGCGTTTTCTTCTCTTACAGGTAGAGTTGTTATGGTTGTTTATCTTCAAATTGCAAGTTAACATCTAATAAAATGCATGTTGTCAATTTTGGTCAAGTGTACGTTACGCTGAAAATCGTCAGCGTGGCGTAAGGTGGTTTACGAATTAACTAGGGTATCGTATGACACGTGTACAGGGCATTGGTTTGATACATTTGCCAGAAAAGCATTGGCGTAAAATTCCGTGGAATAACAAGCGCACTTCTCGCGATGGCACGTTAAAGGCTTGATATTGTAAGTCAGTACGGGACGTTATGAAAAATGGTAAATTGTAGAAAGCTTCTACATCTACATCCAAATTCTACATATTGTTTTTAAAAACTGTTGGCCACAATATTCTTTCCTCTTTGTCTGGGGAACTAAAAGAAATATTTTAATGCTAAAAGAAGTACTTTTGACCCTAATCCACCGCGACTTTAGCGCAGTATAGAATATTTGGCGACACGGTTATGGTCGTGATTGAGTTGTACGTTAATGATGATCGTTTTGCTTTGGTCAGATACTTGTCATGGATTTTGTTTCTGGGTATCGGACATAAACGCGTATGGTATTGTTTTGACCTACCTAGGCTTTTTCAAATCTGGTGACATGCAATTACCTTGACTCGGGGTGTCATTTTGCTTACGTCACCTCTTTGAACAATAATAAAGATTTTGTGCGTGAAGCATTTCACAACAGTACAGTGACGTGGGACTAGTGTATATTAAAGAGACTAGTAAAATTGTGCTTTATTGTTCTCAATTTGCTGTCCGATAGGGTATTTCAATCTTGTTTGACCGCAGTTACCTGTCTAACTTTAAAGTGCACTTTTTCCGGTTTTGCTTCTTAACGTAAAACTATATCGATCGAAAATTCACAGGTAAATCGTTTTCATTTTGAAGAAGGGCCATAAAGTTGTAAAATTTGTATTTAACATTATCATTAACAGTATCGTTCCCTCGTTGATTTTGTTTTTATTTTACGAGACAACGTTGAGCTCTTATCAAGCTCTGAATGGTCTGTCAAACACTGCACGTATTAGGTATGCCTTGCTTATTTTATGTCCTTGTTTTTGGTAGGTTGTAAGCAAGATGCCGGTTGGAACCCCAGAATACATTGCACCAGAAGTACTGACAAGCATGGATGGCTCTGGTGGAAAGTATGGCGTTGAGTGTGATTGGTGGAGTCTGGGAGTTGTGACGTATGAAATGCTGGTTGGAAATACACCATTTGAAGCCGATTCTGTTGTCGAAGTATATAGCCAAATTATGAACTACAAGGTTTGTGTAAACGATAGTTTTACAATGCTGGCCTTTTCTGCATAGTGTAGACTGCGTCTTTAGTCACGGAGTAACCTGTTATGGTCCCACAAGGATTTTTTTTAAAAAATCAGAAAAATGTGTTTCGCTTAGCCTCCGTTTTCGTTTTTATATGTCCTCCCATCCTTTGCGAGACGAGCAAGGAAGAGATTGGATTGTGATTGTGAATATGATAATAGAAACAAAATAGTCAGTTGTGATTGGTCAATGGATGTTTTACAGGGGTACTGACAGATGGGAAATAACAGTTTTGATTAAAACTTTTCTTATTGACTTCGGTTGGGCAGTAGTAGTCAGCACTGTTTTATGAACCCTGGAGATACATTACCCTCGGAATTCCTTTAATTTTCCATTTTTTTCGGCTGGTGAGATCCACCATGCCATTTGTTTGATGTGAACAATTCTTCCTATTAAATGGTTTATATATTTTGGTATGCTGTTAGCAGTAGCAGGAATCCGTTGACAGTCTGTTTCATGTTGGCCTGTAATACTACTTAGTAATTTAATTAACTGTGTCTGATACTAGATTTCGTTGATGTTCAGTCAGGATCAAGGTAGTGCGAGTGTAGCATTGGAGAATAACCAGGTCCCCCCGTGTCTCGTGGCACAGCAGTCCCATATGTTTTGTGCACTATGATAATAATATAGTGTGTATGTGTGTTGGGGGGATGGGGGGTGGGGTCATCCTGAAAAAGGCATACATAATGTTCTGTTTTTACAGTAGTAGCTTTCATTTCGTTTTGAACTTAACGTAGAAGAAACGAAAGTTTACATTAAGCGATTTCATTCGTTTTAAATCCTCTCTTTACATCTGACATTTTAAACAATGTCATATTCCTAAAATCTACTCCAACATAGAGACTTCTGCTACAGGATAAGAGAAGTTGTTGTTTAAAATCATAGACTGTATACTTCGGATGAGATCACGTCGACTGGGATTGGATCGCTTGTATGTAAATAGTTGTAAAGGAAACGCTGTGTTCTATTTTCACTAAAACGTCGGACAGTTTTGTGTCAACCCAAATTGATTATATAATTTGACAGGGCTTAATCATGTAAATAATGAGATGTTTGTAAAGTATGTGTAAGAAAATAAATGAACAATTCCGTGAGTAAATAAATAGGTTGGTAAATGAGAAAGCCAATATTCGAAGAATTATAATTCGTATTATTGAATAGATAAATTGATGAATATTTGAAAATAAGTGAATAAATAAGAACATAGATAAGAAATAAATAAATAGATCGTGGATGGCTAAATAAATTAATAACTCAAAGAATGAATAGATGAAGAAACAAATAGTTAATTAGGCCGGTAAATAAATATATAAGTAAGAAAAAAGAAATTTAGGAAGAAACGAACTGTGGAAATGAATTAGTAAGTAAATTATGAGTTTGTGCTTAGACATGATCAATTTAGATCATCTTAGATTTTGTTACTCAAGTGACGTAAATAGATCTAGCTTCGAAATTATCCCTTGGGTAACGTGCTCTGGTTTTTTTTTCGTAGAACTCTTTGAAATTTCCGGATGACCTGACAATAAGTGACGATGCCAAAGGCCTTATTCGTGGTCTTCTTCAGGATCGCACTGAAAGGCTAGTTTATGAGGGGCTAGCAAATCACAGCTTTTTCAAAGGACTTGATTGGACAACATTAAAAGACGGTATGCATATTAGTCCGTATGTTGTTAACAATGGCTCTTGCTTGATGAGAAAGGATTTAAAAAGCCCTAACAAGTGCGTGTGTTTATCGATGTTTTAGTTTTTGGTGGGAGACAGGGAATTCATCGTTTCTAGTTTTATATCGAATAAATCGCAATGCAAAATATAGCGATACTGTGATGGTCAATGGGATTTTTTGCCCACCTGTAGAACTAGTCAAGCCCTTCGTGTACGTTTGGCTTTATAAAAAAATGAATCAAATGGCAGGAAAGTGAGTACGAGCTGACATCTAGTATGACCCATGTCATCTTATTCAAGTTCAGGAGAACTTAACTCTTCTAACTCGCCATTTTACAGAGTTTGTGTACTTGTCTTAATGATAGTCGAGCTATCGTACCATGAAAAGACTGCACAATCATACCCTGCCTTTGGGCTTGTGTACAACAAATAGAATATTAAAATATTATCTTCTGATATTTCGTTCTGTAATCGTGCCATAGTCTTGCCAAAGGGACGTTTTGCCGATAAGCCGGAATTTTAACAATATCTTTTACGATAATGATCCTGTATCACATATTATTGTTCCCATCATTCATTTGATATTGATCAGAGTGGCATATTCTGCCCTGTCGACAATCAAAGGAAGTAAACTTTTCCAGTGGAATAGCTTTTCAATTCATTTACTCGCCTATTTTGCCATATCCAGGTACGATCCGGTACTTGCACTGAATAAGTTGTGACCAGTCCAGACCTTGTAATTCTTTACGCCTCACAATGTGATATACCTAAAGACGGATTCCAACCAGGGTCCTTGTATTCAAGCTCTTAGAATCCAAGGTCGTGCACTTTAACTCGACCATATAGACAACTATCTCTTTATTGACCTAAACGTGTTCGTTTACTTCTATTTCTTTCTCATTCTTGTCCTTTTTCTTTCTTTTCAGCTGTTCCTCCATACGTTCCAACTCTCAGTAGTAGTGACGATACTTCTCACTTTGAAGAATTCGAACCTGAACATGGTGGCCCAAGAATTGAAGATTTCATGAAAACGAAAGAAGGATTTAAGGGGAATGATCTCCCATTTATTGGATTTACATATACAAAACAATTACAGTATGACAGGTATCAATGATTTTATGATGATATATGATAGCTTAAACGATTTCATTTTGATTACGGTTCTTCTTGCCGTAGACTATCATCTCAGATCACTGATATATACATATGTATATATTATATATTTATATAAACGTTAAATGAAAGTCTGTGTATGTTTATTTTATTTTATTTTATTAAAATTTAAATTTGTAATGAACAGTAAGGCTGGAGCTCGTGAAGAATCATAGAAAATTATAGATATATGTATGTATATATGTATGATTTAACTGGGTCATAATAACATGTCTTATAAGAGACAGGATAGAAAGGCTTTTAAGTAAATGATTAGTTTATTCTTTATTTGTTTATTGTGTATTTTTAAGTTCTGTCTATGGTTGTTTTTCTTTTTCTCCATCACTAATTTATTTATGAGTTGATTTATGTATCTCTTTTTTTTTCATTAACTTTCATTCTTTTAAGCATTTGACTATTCATATAAAGTAATCATTTTTGATGTATGCATTTGTTACTCCCGCCGAGGGAATTATGTTATTGCGAGTGTTTGTTTGTTTGGCTATCTGTCTGTCTGTTTGTTTGTCTGTTCGGTAGAAACGTAATTTGGAACAGTATAAATAGACTTTGGTGAAATCTTCAGGTTATGTCAAAATGTTTCTCTAAAACCAAGTGATTAGATTTCGAGGTTGATCGGGATGACCGTCTGGATTTAGGAGTTTTTTTAAGGATTCTTTATCATTGAGTAATAGTCTTAACATATGAGCACGTAACTCCATAATGAATTCTCTGGGTAATTAGTGAAAAAATAGAAGATTAGTTCCCAACAGATTAATCCAAATCCTGGCAGAATCCCGCATACTATGGTCCAGAGCATAAAAAAGGGGAATTTTGGAATTTTAATCACTGCCATGGAATAAATTAAGCTGTAAACATGCAACAAACACCAAACAAATTATAGCTAAGACACTGAGGGATCAAGTACGGATTTCCTGTACTCGCATTTTAGAAATTGGCATATGTTGAGTATGCATGATTATTTAAATATAGACTTAGGAGGGGGGAGGGCTATAAATCAGAATATCGGGCTAAAAGCATTCTAAAAAGCTTTTTTCGTCTTGTCACTCTTCAGAGCATGAATTGTCAGAAAGGTTGCCATATATCTATACTTTCCTTTGTGACGGTTCATACTCTGATGCGTGTCAGACGAAAATAGTTTTGTGGTAAGTTTTCAGTAAGGCGATTTTCAAGTTTTGTACCACAATAAGGTTAATCCAAACATATGGATGAATTGTGCTTTATGACACGGTATGCACTTTCTATTGTGTATTTGTTTGTCTATTTTTTCCTTTTTCTTTAGTCGCATGTTTATTTGCTCATAAATATATTTATTTATGTAAGCATTTACTTTTTCATTCTTTCAGTTATTTGTATATTTCTTCAATCAATTGTCCATTTTATATATTCATTAATTTGCCTACTTTTCATTTTATTTAATCGTTAGCTGTTTTTGTTTTGTCCATTGTTATCGTTTAATTACTGGCTCATCTACTTGTCTTTTTTGTTTATTGGTCTGTTCTCCTAGCTACTTATTTACACTGATATATATAAACACACACACATACGTATATATATGTGTGTATGTATGTATGTATGTATGTATGTATGTATGTATGTATGTATGTATGTATCTATCTATCTATCTATCTATCTAT
>JANTCA010002304.1:0-32040 GCA_024741275.1 Chironex yamaguchii | reverse complement strand
TAGATAGATAGATAGATAGATAGATAAGATAGGTAGGTAGGTAGGTAGATTAGGATACACTAATGTGTCGCGACAATATTTCATAAAGGTATTACTACTGCGGGACTAAATCGTGAATGATTTTGTAGAACATCTTCACCATCCTCCTGAAGCTGATTTTAGCAGGATGTTTTCTACATTTTTGAATAAAAGACAGCTTTCTGGTAACTATTAGTACGAAAGTCAAGCAAGCAAAATTTGCCAATTTCTATCGACAAATCAAGCTCAAAGTGGGTGACGTAGACCAAAATGTCGCTTGACGTTTTCATCACAGAAACCATAGGAGAGTGTGGTAGTACCTTTGAACCAAACTTATCAGTAGATATCAGGTCTTTTTATATGGTAGCGAATGAATTATCAAAGTCAACAGGAGCTATGAGAGTAGCAGCTATGTCACTGTGCTGCTTTCGCTGAATTGGTATCAATTTCTAAGATACAGCCAACGAAAAAATGCCAACAGCAAACAAAACTCAAAACGCCAACAAGCAGGTGTGATCATCCAAACCTTCAAACTTTTTAGATTCATTACAGTTCAAAGAATCAGAATTGTTCATCCATTTGGATGTCAATTTCGATGATAAACGACCTCATATCTGACTACGAAATCTAAAGACAGTAAAAATAAAAGCAGTGTAAAAACAGACGACTCATTGGTTGTCAAATATCCATCATACTACGTTCCTGCATTGCGTTTGACCATAGAACACGCTTGTTTACACTCAACGGTATCACAGGGGCATTGGGTACTTGCCTACTATTGCAGTTGCACATTAGCGTAATATTACACTTCATAAATTAGCATAATATAACGTTTCATAAATTAACTTCTCAAAAACTTTGGCGAGTCTCCTTTTCTTTTACTCTTTCAATTCTTAGATTTGATCATTACAAAATAGCTTATAAAGTCCCTTCTGTTCTCTGTTTTATACGGATTACATTTCCACTACGAGCACCAAACAACTTTACATAAATAAACTTTTTGCGAAACTTCCCAACATTAACATTATTTGAACAATCTTTTCGTGGTACAAAACTTGAAAATCGCCTCGAAAATTTGCGAAATTTTGAGTTCGCCGATTTTTAGCGCAATGTCGCAAATTTTCAAGGCGATTAACATTATTATTTTTGTACAGCTTGGGTCTCCTTAAGCAAACACAATTTGTTTTCATCCTAGACGTCCCTTCAGTATTAAATTTCCTTAATCATTACAAGGTACAGAACTGCCATAGAAATGAGAACTATTAAACATATTTTGCATATAGGACAAACGGGATCCACTTTTTAATAATTTTATGCCAAAATGCATAGAGAGGGTGGGTTGCATTATGTATTCTCTAGATGCCACATGGTATTCTAAGCTACGTCTTATC
Organism: Chironex yamaguchii; assembly: GCA_024741275.1. Taxonomy (NCBI): domain Eukaryota; kingdom Metazoa; phylum Cnidaria; class Cubozoa; order Chirodropida; family Chirodropidae; genus Chironex; species Chironex yamaguchii. Next base: position 30,631 of record JANTCA010002304.1, on the reverse strand, counting down.
AAATTTAACACTACGCAATGCAAAAAACTAAGAAATCTTTATAGCTGTAAATATCGCTACTGAATCAAACGACGCTAGAATGAAGGAAGTAAGTACATCTAGCAAAAATGTCCTCACTTTTCGCCTTATGAGGAAAGATTTTGAAAATGCGAGCAATATCAATTCATTTTGTATATTAAATCACTTGTATTTGGAAGCAATATTTACTTAAGAACCCTTTAACAACAAGAGTTACTAAATGCCGTAAAAATTCTAAAACATTTGCAAGGGACCGGAAAGCATATCAAGTTTCAAAGGTATCTAAATATATTACAGATACATCTTTCCTACTTTTCTTTCCAAAAATATTTCAATTTACTTGCCGAAGCACATCAAAACAGTCAGTATCAAGGAACAATTAGTGCTGGGAATACAACAACATTTACGTGCCATTGCTTGTGTAATTTCCGTTTGCTGTAGCATTCCCAGATGTTGGGGATGGGCACCAATACCTCTCCACTTGATTCAAATCGCAGCTTCCGGTATGATTAATAAAAGCCATTACAGTTCCCATGATCATGACAACAAATCCAAAGACAATGAGAAACCAGTAAATTATATTCCGTCTGCCAAAAAAACCATCCCCTTTGAGTTTCATGTAGCATAGTGCTGGAAAGATGAAAACTGGAGAGAAAAGCAGAGAAAAATTTGACTTAACAGAGCAAAGAGGACAGGCATTGTTCACGAAATTAGTAGGAATTCAAAGTGTAGGAAGTCAGGCTGAATTCTTTCCTGATAGTTCAAGAACTTAAATACTAATTTAAGTACTAAGCTCATCTGAAGAGATTTGCGCCAAAATGTACGAAAACGACAATTTTCTGATAATTGGCTTAGCTGGATCACACTTCGATCAAAGTGTACTGGATTCTGTGTACATAAAATCAAGAAAACCAGGCCAGCAAGAATTTTTTCTTGTACTTGGATTTTTCCAATAATGCTTTGGTACTCTCATTTTCTTTTTGTCTTCTTTCTCTCTTGTTAATGACTAGAAAGTTTTGATCCGTGTTTCTCATAAAACCCTTGCCATATATCTATACTTTCCATTCAGGCGATTCATATTCTGATGAGCGTCAGACGACACAAAGCTTTCATGTATGTTTTCAGCACGACGTCACAAATCATTAATCAATTAAAAAGACTCCTGTTTGATAGTGAACATACATATTCTTCAGAACATGGTAACGGACAACAATGCTGCATTTGAAAGATCCAAGATCCAATGGAAAACAAACTAAGCAGCGAAATAAAAAAGATCCAAGATCCAATGGAAAACAAACTAAGCAGCGAAATAAATACAAAAATTGAGCTACTATAGGTATAAGAGCTTTATACTCACCCAAGGGGCCGGCAGTGAAGCATCCCTGTTTAAAAGACAACGAAATGCATATTCATTTGATCAATAAACATTATGTACAATGGTAATAATAGCATGCTACATTTTTGAAACCTAACAAGACAATGACACTAGAAATTACAATGATTACCAATGCATAACTCTGTAAGAAACGTTAAGGGGGATTTAAGTGAGAAATGGATGGAAACTTCACTCTAATCCCAACAGAAATTTCTCATCTTAATCACCAATAGCTCAGTCTTACTGGATACATAGAGCATCAAATATAATCTAAACAGGCTTGCTCATGGCCTAGCCAGCATTATCAGATGTGAAGCTTGAATATAGAGACTGTAAATATTACAAGTCTGAAGCCCAATTAGTAACACCAACAAGAGACAAATACTGTATGGTGTTAACTACCAAAAACAACGGCGAACAATCCCACAGCTTAAAGTCAATTCATTGTCCTTTACCAGGTTTTATGTCACAAAACGTTCCACCCAAGCTCAAGTAAATGCGCGAGTAGGCAAATTTACTCAAATGGCAACGTCTCCACTCAACCATAGTCATTTTTTCAGTGTGCAGCGAAAATGGTGAAAACTGTTTTGTGATTTGTGCCTAAACTCAGAACATGTTTGAAAATTGTCATGTATCAGGTGAAAATGAGCACAAAGCATGCAGCTGCACAAATGGGAATCACATTAAACAAATTGAGTTTGTGAACAGCCAACATCATCTGTCAAAAAATTAACGTACAATATGCAAACCAGCACTCTAAATTTAGAGGCAAGAAATGAACTACGTACCGCAACTTCAATAACAAGACCCAAGCAATCTGTAACCATGGAAACAGTCACCGCAATTCCTATAAGTACCAACGTGATCACAACATGACGAATGACGGAAGGAGGGCGATCTCGAAAAAAACCAACCTCAAGCACCTCAAAGGAAAAAAAGATAGCACGTTATCTTAAATACAATTTTAACACACTGTAAGAGCACCCTAGAGAACCGAAAAATCCGGGACATGATAATAATAGGGGGATGGAAAATTTTTGGAAAATCAATATTAAGGGGGATTCGGGTGATAAAAAGGTCGGGATTGAAAATAGAAAACACAGATTAGTCAAGTAAATTTTTCAAACGAACACATATGAAATTCGCTTTTTTACACTTTCACTTCCACTTCTGTACGCGGTTTCTACTGCAATGGTTTCTTTTTCGGAAATAGGTACTGAAGTAAATACACTTTTTTATAAGCATGGGTCTTCTGGGAAATCAAAGGTTCACTATTTAAAACACCTTCATTACTTGATTTTAACATTTTTTAAATTTAATAATAGAAGGGGTTGGAATAACAACGGGGGCGCTGGAAAAAGTCCAAAAATTAATAATCGGGAGGGGACCATTATTGGCTATTGTAGAATATATCTAATAATTCGAATTCCGATTAACTTTGACAGTACTGCATAAAGAACCTTAAATGGCTGGGACAGTTAACAATTCAAAGAGACAAAATCAAAAAAGAAACGCAAAAAATGGCAAACAGGAATTTAAAGGAAAATAACACAATTGAAACAAGTAACAGAATAACGAATACCTAAGTCTAAAGCAAGATTTAAACAGTGGCTTACTGTTTCGAAAAGGGCACTCAAAGTACAGTATTGATTACCTACAAAATATACAAACTATGCACGTATTAAAACGTATCTTTAGTCTTCGACGGTTAGCTTAAGATCAAGAACAATTTGAAACAGGACTGTAAAAACGCTGGATGAGCAGGTGAACTTGCAGAGGGTTCGCTAGGTAAGTGTATAAAAGACGGTTAGAGATCGTAAGAATGTTGAGGTGTACATTGAGCATTTAGAGTCATCCAGCATATTCTACCACAGAAGATGTATCAGGTTGGATCGTGGGAAAGCTGATTGATAGGAGATGAAAATGTGGCTCAGGGTCCCCATCTGAATACCAGCAGGCGTACTAAACGGAAGATCTCCTGTACTTAAGTGGCCAAAGACCGTTGCATGATCATGCTGGTGTTGGCTGAATGTTACGATCCATTGCAGTTTATTTACTAACTTGTTTCCGATGACGGAAAAGGCAGTAAAAAGTATATTCATGTAGGTTATAGGTATATTCCGCTTCAAAAACGTTTTAGAGACATTGCATGCGGAAGGAACATGAAAGAAGGCATTATCACATACATGAGGACCAACCTACCTCTCGTGCAGTAAAGCACTGAATTGGATATGTAAATATGATCGTTACAGCGAAGACGAACCGTGCAGCGTTTGCCAAATCGTCGTGAGGACAGTAGTTATTCAGAAGATTTCCTGAAACAAAAAGTATCGTTCACGGGCTGAAAAATAGTTAGGAATTTTATCAGTAGCATATTTCTTACGTATAACACTATTGTGCTGCTAACAGGTACGTTTTAAGGTGAATTTTCTTGTGTCGTTGTAGTTACGCCAAAATCGAGACTAAGTTTCGAAACAAAAAGGCAAATCGCACTACGCCAAAGGCCTAGAAACATATTCTCTGTTATCACCATTACTGCTATAGAAGAACTACTGCAATAATTTTGCATGTATGAAGAAATATGCATCAAACAGCTTTTTCTCGCACATGTTTGCTATCTGGCGATGTAACAAGTGAAAAAGAGTAAAAGTGTAAATTAACTAATTCCCCATTAGCCTACATTTCGTTATTCTACTCCTGATCCTGGAAATTTAAAATTCCTTCCTAAAACAAGGATGGCATAGAGATCTAAGCTCCTGACTCCAAGGCTTGCAAAGTCGATCCTCCTCAAATAAAAAAAGTGTCTGATCGGTCTATCGCACCGGAAAGAGAATTTTCCTTCACGCCAGAGAGGGGATCAAAATGGTCGATCGGTAATTAGTAGAAACCGGTTGAAAAAGACCCGCTGGAAAAATTTAAAAACTTAAAAAATCGTGACAATAAGTACTTGAATAACATGCCGGTAAAACTTCCCCAAGCCTCGATGCTTAATAAAAATCATCGTTGAACAAGACTTTGCTTATCTTGATCTCTGTGTCGTATCAGCATATCGGCATAAATAGCAACCCAAATCCTTTTAGTTCAAGCCCCTGGCAACGAGCTATCGAGCAATTTAGGGTGTAATATTTCCCAGCCCTTCTCCAAATACGTTTATTGGGACATGGTTACTGGATTGAGAGGAAATTGGATGTAAGCAAAGTCTGCACATCAAGAGTAACCTTTTAAAGAATAATCAGATTGATGATGAACGAGGGAAGCAACCTTGTAATGGAGAATTACTGGCTACGGCAACTCTAAGCAAGTAGGTAGATTAAAACATAAATGAAGATCCGAACTACGTTTGACGGCGTATTTTGATACAATATCGTACGCTATATACCTTGAGTATATCCAGTAAACGTAAAATATCCAGCCAAGGCCACCGCCAGATAAAAAAGAGTTGACGTAGCTACAGAAGCATGCACCACAACGCTGTATCTTTTGACACTGGGGTCTTTCATGGCACGGTACATGGGAAAGACATTGTGCAAACAGGCGTAAGCTGCATTAACGGGAAAACAAACCAGTTATTTCAATCATTACAAGGAGCAAATATATAAAACAAGAAAATAAAAGCATAGCTCACAAGCTATTTTTTTAAACTTGCACAAACTAGAATAGCTAGATCCGAAGTGACCATTGACTGTGGTACGCATCATCAAACCGTTGAAAGCATTAACTCAAAATTTACATACGAGAATTTATACACTAAATATTCTCTCACGCTCAAACGAGACTAGTAGTATGACAGCAGGACACTTTGCCTTCAGTAAAACAAGTCGATTATTCATTTTTTTGGTGCCATTGTTAAGGTAGGTACTATTTTCATTAATGAGGTTGATGCTTTGCATTCATATTTGAAGGTCCTTGTGAAAAATTCTTAAAGGCACTTAAAAGCGTCTCCTTGGAGCTGTACATTTTACCTAGTAAAGCTATTAGGATATTTTGCAATACGACAATGACAAGTAGCAATCTCAGCATACTTAAATTTCTACAATTTGCATCCCGAAGCCCAAAAACTTCCTCTTATTTTGTCAGTTAAATATATTTTAATGCTTCTTGATTCCTTAAAGCTGCCTTTTTCGACACTAAAGCTAAATTCTTATATTTTCGCGGATTTCTTCAAAGTTACCATCCCTTTTGTAGCTATCGAGTGAATCTCTTCTCACAGCTCGAAAAATAACTATAAGAACTTCAAAACCGAAGAGAAGAAGCATAGATCAACAATTGTAAAGGATTTCTTTAATCTCAACTCTCAAGATAATAAAAGCGTGATGGAACGTGTTCGCTAACTTACCAAATGCCATAACACCCACAGCCTAAAGTCAATATAGACAAATATATCAACTTAGAACAAAAAAAAATGTTAACGCATGTAACATGTAACATGTTGTATGTAACAAAACTACAGATGACCAAATGTAAAATTAACCACATGAAGTCATTTTCGTCAATAACCTTCAGCGTTGCAAAGTTAAAGAAAAGGAAACAATTTAGTTCCTATCTGGTGTTTTAGGTTGTTACAGTAAAATGACAGTGAAACGGAGCAGCAGCACAGTAAACATGTGTTGCTATGGAAACATTATTCTGGTTACACAATAAGTGGTGGTCAGACGTGAAAGATGAACATTTTGTTAAGATTTATGGAAATGTAGATTAGAAGAGCAAGATCATTGTGCAATAAAAGAATATGTAACTTATCAATAGAATTTCATTTATTGTATCCTAACATTGTCTCCTTAAAGGTACGCAGCTCTTTTTGTTTACCGGAGTTTATGAACCATTGCTCCATACATATTCCATTGTTCCCTGTTCATATCACATCTCATCATACATCACATCGTATCATTTACAAAATATCATATCGTATCGTATCATTCCATATCATATCATCCCATAATCATGATCACGATGGCATCCTAGGTTATCATAATCATAACCAAGATCATCTTACATCATAATCTTAATTATGTCATATCGTAAACATAACAATAATCACATAACATTACATTGCATGTCACATCATCTCATCTTATCTTATCACAATCACATCATAACCATACCATACTTTTGACATTCGTTCAAAGTTATTTGCAACACAAGAAAAAGAAAAAGAGTGGCGTGGCCGCGGTGAGGGCAATTGCACCCCCACCCTCGCTGTTGGCGAAAAATAGTCCTCAAGATTCCTTTAAAATCGAAGAAAAAGTTGGGAGTACAAGTAGGGTACGAATTGTTCCTAGAAATACTAGAAATTTTACATTTTCTCATAAGTTTTTTTAAGATGCCAGTGCAAGAAAATATAGAAAATGGATTGCATTATACTTTTGCTTCTTCCGTAATGCATATATTGTCATTGCCGGCTTTGGGAATAAATTTTAAAAAGTAGAGCCTAATGCCAGCTAATATATAAGATCGGTGTTACAAAATTGTTAAATTTTCCAGTTTTTAAACTGCTAAACTGCTAAATTTTACTGCCAAACATGAAATCAGGAGATAAGCCAAAGTCAAGATGTCTCTTCAAAATATTTTCCTCCAAGCGCTCTGTTTTATAGAGTACATGACACGAAATTATCAAAGTTCCTTATCACTTGCATGATATTAGGGGATGCATCCTAAGCCAAAGTAAAGGGCGAGGACCCAAATTGTCATGGGCACGAAGCTCCCAGACTCCAAAATTTTTCCCCCCACTTAATTAACCCTAGCCACACCGCTGGAGAAACATTAACCATCAGTATGGATTAGCCACTTGTGCAGCTTACCTGCGCGACTCCTAGGTCGTTAGAAAATGTCCATGCTCCTGATGTTGCAGTTCTGTTGATGTGAGAAAATACAATTACTAAGTAACATTTGATTACAGAATGTTAAAAACATCTCAAATTTTAAATGTTGTCGAAAAGGATGGACTGCATTTGGCGTGCGTTAGCAACTTAGGTAAATTTTTTTGCTACGCCAACGTACTACGTGGCTTTAGGTTTGGGTAACAAGTAGCATTTCACACGCCTCATGAGTAAGACACCCGCCTCATGAGTAAGACACACTTTAGCTTGAATCTAAGTGTTTCCTTTTAAAGAAAGAACTGTTCACCTTTAAGGACTAAGGGTTCACCAACTGTTAGTGGAGACACTCACAAGCATCCCACGTTACTGTCATGTGTTATTATGGCAACAAACAAGTGTTCAGAGTACGTTGGAGATAGATAAGAACAAGTAAGTTGATTAGAGCAAAGGTGCCACAGAGCAGCAAAATGCCTGCAGTAGTGAAAATTATAAAACTTGCAAAATGGTATTAAAGTTAGAGTAGTTAAAGGAACTAAGAGTGAAGAGGAAAAAGGCCAAGGAAGAAGAGGATGGAAAAATATGGGAATGAACGGAAAGACACCTACAAGGGATAAACAGATGTGCCTGGCTGTATCAACTGCCAGTGATGGCTGCTGCTACAGGACGGAAATTATTGTCAATACTAAATAAACAACAGTTGATGATGAGGAGGAGAATAGGAGGAGAAGGAGGAGGAAGGACTTTCAGAGTTAATTCCTAAAAGCTAAGTAGCTTTGCAACCTTGATAAATACGACCACTGCATGACGCAAAGAGCAAAGGTTTATTTCATAAAGTAGGAACAAAATATTAGCCGCATAAGAGATTCACTTAGTCTAAAATGAACATGTACACTTTTGCATAGGTTTGGTTCACAAAAAGTTTTCTTTATAGTATAAATTATAAAGAAACTAATTGATTCAGACTTACATGATTGGTGCTAACGTTCCAGCTCTAATAATTATGACGATGGAGTAAAACAGCACACAAATAATTGAAAATGCCGATATCTAGAAATAACAACCCAAACCCACACTGATAATAAATAAAACAGATAGATTTCTTTCACATTAAATGAATTGACAGAGAAAAGCTTTTGCAAAAACAAGGAAAATGTGCTATATTCAGAGATCAGTAGTGGAAGTTTAGTTAATGATGCAAGTACATTTCATAAAAAAAACAATAATCTGCAAAAGTCACCCCTAAATATTTGCAACTCCCAAACCTGTCATTGAATAATAATAATGTCAAGTCAAAGCAGATAATCCTGTACGTTATCTCAATGGTAACTTGTCAATAGTGGTTTGACTTTTATGTGCTAAAATAAATATGCATCTCAACCCAGACGGTCCTAAGTATCTTCAGCAAAATGTCTGCCCACAAGACTTCCTATCCCGCGAATGTTTCTTTATCTTTATCAGCTCTGTGGAATATTATTCTAATTCATGCTTTTCTACTGTCCATGATTTTACTAAAATATATCTAAACAATTTCATTTGACCTTTTAAGGTTACAAATTATATTTTCAATAGCTAACACGAATGACTGTTTGAATGCAACTATCATTACTGCAAACTATTATCGCTGCTCAAGCAAGTTCTCTCTCGTCTTATTATATCTAGCTTTTTATGCTTCAAGCAGAACACTTTTCATTACCTCACAAAAAATTCGTTGAGAGGAGAGTTGCTTGAGCAAATTTAAATCAATAATAACTACATGGCAGCACTGAATTTTTATCAGGAGATTAAGGCTTGCTACTGTCCCTGTTTGTTGTGTTAGAATGTACTATTTTATACTCGCGGGCATATTTCATGTCACAAAGATTGTGTTTAAAGTAGTTTTGTGGTACTCACCTTATCAAGAATGGCAATATTTCTGGGCAGTGATAGTGGTAACATGATCAACAAAGTAGCCATTCCATTGATAAACTGTCGGTTGTGAAGAATCGTAGCACTGGCGACTGAAATTGAAAAACAGAGACATCGATGCACAGGCAGTAAATGAAGAGCACGAAAAGTCGACGTATTTTCACTAATGACTACACGTCTACCAGTTTTGAAAATTTTAGCCTTTGCCGACTCAGTGGAAGCTATGGACGACTGACGTTTATCATGATATGAGTCGCAAACTTTTTCTGAGCTAATTTTCGGGAGGCCCTTTTCTCGTCGTCAGGCTAACTTAAATACATTGTAAAGGTAGCCGACGATCAACGAGAGCATATTTATGGGGTTTTTTTGTCATTTAGACTTTCAGGAGGTAATGAGAATTGTCAAGTCAAGTGACCTTACTTAGAATAATCTGACTGTCAAGTAAACAGCTTTACGCAGTACTAGAACCCTATTCTGTTCTATCACAAAAAAAACATTATGTTCAAAAATAATTAGCGTTCAGTCCGTGAGACAAAGAGGCCTCCTATATTTATTTACACGTCTCTTTCGGACAAAAGGGATCCATACCAGTGAAAGATAACAGGAATCCTGTAACCAGTAAACAACAGTTTAATTTCTGGTGGATTTTTTTCGAGCTGTAATAACTTCTTAACAGTTTCCTCAAAATAAACAGAGCTAAAATGCAAAGAAAAGAGCAGCACTTTGAATGCGTGTAGCTGCTGCAGTCAAATGATCAAGAACAGAAGTAAAACTTTAATAGAAGTATTACAGTATAGTAAGGAAGATTAAATTTAAGTTGATGATTCGTTTCACTCTTACTTGTTCTTTGAAATACCATGGGAATATTATCGGAGACAGCAACTCCAAAAGCCATCATCACTAAATGTGAAAATGATAGGAAATCAGAATCATTTTATGGACAAGCTGATGTATGTTATAAAAGCATTCCCGGCAAATCAATCCATGTCTGACGATGCTCCAACCCAACGGCTAAAAACTTTAGTTTTCTCTTTAGAATAGAGATTTTTATGTTCTAAAGACAAATCTACTATTTCTAAGCTTGAAAAAGGAATTAGGCAATTTCGGCAAGAAGGAAAGGCACACGGTGCTTAGTGATTGATAATGATTATATCCAAATTTAAGGGCAGAATCCAAAAAGCACAGTACTTTACGCAATTTCATGCTCTTTTTTAGGTAAAGATAACCACAAACCATAAAACCAGTAAGTGTATGTTTAGAGCAACAACAGACATGAGTTGACTCGCGACTATTACCAAAGCCGCATAACATTTATTGTAGCAAAGTGAAGTACAAGTACCGTGGATAACTAACTCGTGATATAAAACAACAAGGCATTTTGCCCGCTAAATTTTAAGGCGTACATGATACAATACAAACAAACGAACGTCACGTACGGAGAATATGATGACTTAAATGGAATGGCATTGGAAAAATATCATTCCCTACTCAAAAGGAACTCAAAACAAAGATAACGCCTGTTACGGCATGGGAAACGAGCAACAGGGAACCGAGAAGATAGATCTCAATACTCACTGAGAAGAACATCTGCACTCTTAACGGGACCTTGTTGGATCCAACAAGCCCTGATTTTATTACATTCACTCATATATTCTTTCGAATACTGCCAACGAATGGATTGATATTCTTACCGGTGAAAGGAAACCCAAACTGTACAATGGACAACGCGATTAGACCAGGTCTTCCAAAGGCAGCTTCTGCAACTCCCTGTGGTAAAAAAAGCCTTTTCAAACAATGGCAAAATACAAAACGAAGGGAACGAAGAGTGGGCCTTTGAATTATATATAATATAAAACCTTGAAGCTACTGGTACATTGATTCAGCAAATATTCCTAGTTTGAAAATTCGTCGTGACTTTGTTTCTCGGAAAAAGAATTTGGCAAAGGAAAGAGAATTTCCTCGAGAACTTCATACGGACTGGTCATATCACGTCTGCCCTTTTATGTCCCTGTGCAGGATACACGAAGAACTTAAAAAGTGATTTTGTAGGTACAGCGGAATATACCCTGTAGCCTCTTGTCAATAAAACAGCAATCAAAGAAAAGTGATAACAGATTTTAAAACTTTGCTTTCGGTAAGAAACCGTAATATTTATTGCAGCTACAAGGACACTCAAGCATGATTTTCTCGTGAGTTTGGTCAAGCTCTACATGTCATTTAGTACTAAAGAAAACAGACGCTTGACTCATGTGGTACGTACTTTTCTTTCCTTATGCTTGTAGGCGCATGCCATAATATTTTGATAAAAATCAAAGCTACAATCACAGACGCAATATTGAATATTGAATAACAACTATAACTAACATGAACAAAACCTCAAAGAAATAGACACTCGGCATTAAAGTTGACTACAAATTCAAGGAGCCACAAAAAACTGTATCCCGACCCTTGACTCAAACATTTAGTACCTGATAAGTGTATGCATCTGCAAGGTTGGCGCATTTGATAACCAAAATGATGATGTAATCTAAACGAGAAGGGCCAAATTGCTCTTAGTGACCGGAAAACAATAGCTGATGGCTAAAACATTAACCTCAAATTAATTAAAGATAAAATTTAGACAAATTCAATTTGAGGGATCTTATCTAGGGAGTAACTAGTTAAACCACTTTACAGTAAAAGTGTATTTCTTCTTGTTTCCTTCCTGAGACGTCGATGTAAAAAGTAATTCGCGACATGTATGAGGAAAAGACGCTAGGGGCCGACAATTTTATTCTACATAAAAACCGACAAAAATGTGTAAATATCCTAAGAGATAAGCAAGAATCAAAACTGTATATATCTGGATAGGCTATTGAGAGACTGCCCTTTTAAGCACTTGGTTCAGGGTGTCTTAAACATACAGACGCTGAAATATTTATTTGTCTTTTGGTATCGGTAGTTGCAAGGTCAATATGCTCCACCTTAGATTCAACAACATGGACCAAGTACGTTAGATCAATATTTCCAACGGCAAGGGAACCCATTGTTGCTAGGGGTCCACAATGCTCAGTTTTAAAAAATATAGCACATGAATTTTGAAAAAAAACTGCAGTAAAATAGGTAACATTTTGAAAGTTTGAACATAGGTCCCCTGCAGTGGTACCAAGAATTCTCTTTATTTTTCTATACAGACAAGCCACAGAAATTGCAAGTAGAGGTATGAGTTCTCTATTATCCCAGGTATAAAAAATTTAAAGATACTGAAAGATTTGTATCATTTCTTCCTTTTTATAGTCGTTTTATTATAACTGTGTTGCTCCCAAAATTAAGTAAAAGATCAAACTGGAGTAATGTTACCAAAATTGCAACAGTCACTTAAAAAATTGTTAATCATGAATCTGGAGCGGCTGGGAGGCAAAATAAATTGCTAATACGAGGGAAAATTTTCTGCACCACACCCTAAATTTTTCGGTTCCACCCATTTTGGCTACACCGAACCATCTTTATATTTAAATAATATTATCCGAGTTTTTATCACTGTTCTTTGTACAACCTGTAAAAATATAAACAGTGTTGCCACTTAAATAGTAAATATCACTCTCAAGAACCAAGCTTGACAATTATTTAAACAAGAAATAGTACCAACTAATAAGGCTCTGGTTTGTCATTGTGTAGTCACCAAAATTGTTCTCGAGGTAACGAATTTAAAAGGCCATTTTTGAAATTTGTGTAAAGGGTCTTTCAAACAATATAATAATAAGCAAGAGTTTGGGGTATAGCAAGATTTTATGAATATGGTAAATCAGGGTCGGTGCCAGAACTATTTGACTAAAAAACAACTTTTGTAAAAGGTACTCAAAGGCATCATAGCCAGAGTATGATTTTATGACTGCTACTGTAAGCAAGACTATGATTCATTGCTGCTGGCATGACTTAACAATCATGTATTATCAATGTTTAAAATAATGCTAAAGACAGTTCCTTAATAGAAACAAATAAAAACCATTTTCTTTGCAAAATAGGGGCCTGGAGCCCCTCAGAACCCCTTTTGGAGTCGCCAATGTAAATGCAAGTCATCAGAATTTTATACAACCTGATTTTCAATAAAGTGTTGATAAACTATAGCAAATTCTGCTTTGGTTCCTTCACTCTCTATTTGAAATTGTTTTGGCAGCCACACTACTAAATTTAACGAATTAATAGCACAACGATGTTAATAGCATGTCTTACAACAGGCATTGCATCACAAACGAATGCAAATATGACGTAACTTTCAATTGTTCACGTGCACTCGCTATTAAAACTGACTGAGTAGTAGCGTGAAGCCGGCTAAAATCTCAACGGGGAAGAAATTATAGCCCTATTACAGGATTAGGCAAAAGAAAGGATTGAGATACCAGTTAATGTTGATGACATAACCGAAGTAAAGATTGAAAAGAGAGGATGTATAATTTAGAGGATGTTATAGAGGATGTATAATTTAGGATGTTATAGAGGGTGTATAATTTAGCATGTTATAGAGGATGTATAATTTAGATATTAAATTTCTCAATTTCTATTTTGTGATTTTCTTACTAAAATTACTTCAAGAAAAAAATTCCTGATAGTGTATTAGCATGCTTAGCACTGCCCACCGCCCTTGTCATGATCACAATATTCACTCTGTTCATGAGGACGATCTGCCTTGGTAACGTTACCTCACTTATCATCAATAAATACACAATAATATTCATAAAATAATTTGTTATCATATATGTTCTTGATACTCCTACGATTTCAACGTCATTAACTCAGTTACTAATGTTATCTTCGATTATATTCCTATGCAAAAATTTCCAAATGCTAACAAACAGTACCCATACACTAATATTGGAAAACGTTCATATAAATCTGAGACAAACATCAACAAAGTAAGAAAAAAACAGGGATAAATGGCCACAAATCCTTGACAACGCTAATCAAATTATACTAAGAAATTTAACTTGTTTCAGAAGTCTAAAGCATTTATTTTCTTCTCTCAATCGCTTGAAGGCATAACTGAAAACATTCACCAAAAAAATCTTAATCACGTCAAACAGAGCTGAGAACAAAATAAGATAAAAAATTAAGAGAAGCTCCATTTGCCATTTCCAATCACTTTTTAATAGAGCTTTCAGCATCTGCCAATTTAACAGTCATTATTTTCCAAACATTATTCTTGTTTGTGTTGAATTATTGTAAAGATTTTAATCAAATTTAATTTCCATAATAAAAACAAGTGAAATCAGCTCTGACCGAAAAGATCACCGTTAAAATCTGCCTTTTGTCTGAATCAGTATGCTTTTTTGGTAGTTTGGATTACAACCCTTGCTACACACAAAGACGATTTGCGAGCAACTGTTGAAAATCCACACGCATTCTCCTATCCGTTCTTCAACCAAGACTGGCTAGTGGGTGGTTGTGAAGACGGAGCGACGCCCTCAAAGCTTGCAGAGACGAGCTTGACAACATTCGGTTTTGTTGAAAATAAAAAATTAGCAACAAAACATCCAAATGGAAAATAAATGCGAAGAACGGCAAAGAAAAAAGAAAATTAAATCTAAAGGAAACAATTACAAAGATAAACAGCTGTGAACAGAAATAAACATTAAAAAATAAATACATATAAAGGTAGATGTAAATGGACATATAAATATGAAAATAAATTAAAATTAAGGTAAATTGTCATAGCCATCTATTTGAACTAATTTCAATATAAATATACCTGCATATAAATACCAATTTAAATGAAAGCAGACGTTTGTCGTATAATACAACTTATTGTTGTTAAAAGTGGGAGCATTGCAGAAGCTGGATTCAAACGCTTGTGATCATGCGTTTTGTATTAGGATTCAAGATTGTGATGTTGGCAATATTAAACTAGGCAAAGAACGTTCTTCTTAGTAACAAAAATAATAATCAAGATCTAACTCTCTTAAATAACACGGACAAAGATTTTTTCATCAACGTACCTGTTACGCATGCGCAGAATAACAAGAGAATGACTCCCATGGGAAGCCCAGCAGATCGAAAACTGTAAGCGAGGCCTTGAAACAAAAACAATAAACCAGGTCATTGAAGTATCCACACATAAATACATTATTAAGAGGAGTTGGATAACACGAAGCATTTGTAGGTTTACATGGGAGGAAACCCATAATAACAGAATGTAACAGGGTGTTGTGATTGTATCGATACCATATTTAGTAATGTCCAGTTTACCTGTCCCATGTTGTATGTGTTTAGTAATATCGTATCTATCTTGTACTCTGTGTGTAAATTAGAATTCACTCTTGAGGATGACTCTCGATCAAAAGTGATCTTAAGATATGATGTTGTACTCTCTCCGACTGTTCTCCACAAATTCATAACATGGCGTCAGAAGTGAAGCATGGATAAACTTAATCCACCTCCTCATCTCCACTTTCATGGAAACCTCAAAAAAATTGGCGACGATGGCGTCAAGACTTCAATCTATTTCTCACGGCTACGGAAAGTGAAGCAAAGCCTGATGGGGTCAAATCTTCAATTCTCCTGACGTACATTGGTCCAAGAGCAAGGGAAGAATGCTCAACTTTTGATTCTGTCACTGAGCAGCTAAACTACGCCACAATCTTGGACAAGTTCGACCAGTACAGGAAAAATGTGACCTTTTCTCGCTATAATTTTTTTGCTTACCGACAGGCAGAAGGGGAACTCTTCGACGATTTTGTGACAAAGCTGAAAAGTCTAAGCAACGATTGTGATTTTGGTTCGTTAAAAGACTTATTGATAAAAGACCTGATAATCTGTGCCACAAGGGACAATAAGCTCCGGGAACGCCTTCTGCAGCAAACTGACCTAACACTGGAGAAGGCTGAACAACTAGGCCATACCTCAGAGGAGACAAAACGACATGCCACAGAGCTCAACTCCACCAACATACCTACCTCCCTTGATGGAATTTCTTGCAATTGTATGAGCAAACCGGATTCGTCATCATTAATCAGCCATTGCAAGTTTTGTGGCAACTCTCATAAGTGAGGAAACTGTCCTGCCTTTGTCAAAACGTGTAATTCTTGCCACCAAAAAAAACAACTTCACCATCAAATGTCCCAAGAAAACAATGCGTCCAAAGAAATCCAAGAAGGTAAGGCACCTTAAGTACTCGTCTCAATCTGACTCCGACTGTGAGGAACAGTATGAACAGCATGGTAAATCGATATATGTTGATGCTATTGACTCTTTTACTCAATCGAAATCGCCAACTATTTTAAAGGTGACCTCTAATAGTTCAAATTCTAATGAATAGACTGTTCAAATTCAAACTAATGGCACTCAAGTCCAATACAAGTTAGACACTGGTTCACAAGTAAACGTCTTACCACAATGTATCTTTTCTAAGCTGAAGGCTAGACCCCAATTATTGGCGTGTAAGTCTCAACTCAAGGCGTACAATGGTACCCGTATTTATACCAAAGGGGAATGTGTGTTAACTCTCTTCCATAACGGAAGTTTAATATCCATGTCTTTTGTTATTGTTGCTGATAATTGTCCCGCTATTTTAAGTTTGCAGCTGTGCGAATCCCTAGGTTTAATTAAACGTGTGTAGTCAATACTTACTCATCACTTATTGACAAGTTTAAGGAATGCTTTGGCGATCTAGGATGTTTACCGACTAAGTTTCATTTAGATGTCGACCTCTCAGTTTCTCCTGTTATTCGACCTCCCTGTAAAGCACCAATTACACTCTAGACTAAGTTAAAAGACGAATTAAATCATATGGAAAAGTTAGGCATAGTCAGTAAGATTGACGAGCCCACAGACTGGGTTTCCAACTTGGTACTTGTAGACAAACCAAACAGACGGTTACGGATATGTTTAGATCCCCAACACCTAAATAAGGCCGTGAAACGTTGTTATCATCAGTTACCGTCAGCTGAAGATATTTTTTCTCGCATGAGCAATGCCAAATTTTTCTCTAAACTTGATGCCACTTCAGGCTAGTGGCAGCTAGGTGACGAAAGTTGCAAATTTCTCGCATTGACCCCGCTCGAGATCAAATTTTTGAATGCCTAGACCAAGAAACCTAATATTTTGTACGCAGCCATATTTATCCAATATCTAGGTCACGTCTGAAGGTTATCAAGGTCATAAGGTCAAGCTGAGTATCACAGGAGCCAAAATGATAATTTTTGCTTTCTTCCTTTTTATGACATCAGCATTTAGAACGATAGTTGTTTACAGAGAACTGAATGACCTTATGTCATGTATTAATCCCTTAAATGGAGAGGTAGGCCTTTGACTGAAAGACAATCCTTGTTTTATGTTAATGTTTCTCTTAGTGCAGAAAAACCTCCAACCCACAAAGCTGCAAAGGAAGCATCAAATGTTTAGACAAGGCATAAGATTTTAAGTTGATACCTATGATTCCGCCACCAACTATGGAATTTACGAGATTGAAAATCGATTCCAAAGTGTTACTTGTCTTTTCCAGCGTCTTTTCAGTGGACTTGGGCTACAAGAAAATACAAGTGAGGAGTCTGTTAGAAAATTAAAAAACTCTTGAGGAACACTGCTCAATATTTTAGATTATGGAGAAAAAAGGCCCCTCTTGCACTACAGCAGCGATTCTGCAACATTGTACATGGTATTTACGATGACATACTTTTAGTATAAGTGTCTACGGTGGTAACTCCAAAGGTCGAAATAATTCACTTGCTCTAACACAGGCCCGTTCGAAGGACATTGCTCTGTTACCCTATTTAGACCTATAATAATTTCCCATTATGCCGCTATTCACATGTGAGTACTGAAAAAGATAGTGTTCAAGACACCTCGCAAGGTAACAAACATACGTTGCCGTCATTTCTGACATAACATAATGCATGTAGTACTTCCCCGGATAACGGCAATCAGGTTCAAACCATACGCTTAAGCTTAAAAATGTTCCATAATACCAAACGCTTCAGTAGTTCAGTATGTAACTACAGGGATTTGAAAATTTGCTATAGATAATGTTAAAAAGAGTTAAGTTTGTTCGCAAGTCGTTTAGTATATAATACGCCGCCCACCATTTCAACTTCCTTTGCCATTGAGTATATAGTGATGCTTTTGGAGTCCCAAATACTTTGTCCTACTTCAGAAAGGCCATTGAAGGAGTAGTCCGATGAAGGTAGTTGAGGGGGTTGATTTCATAAGCCATAATTAGACAACAACATAAACGGAAAGTTTCATGGCCAATAAATACCTTCTCATCCAAACCAAAGCTTTCTCTTGAGGAATTAAGTTCAACTTTTGCCTCTCCATCTTTGTACGCCACCTTTCAAAATAAAAAAGGTAATAATTATAACCGAAACTACGACACCCGATATTGTACATGTCTATTAAGAACGGTTGTACACTATCGTTGAACAGTGCTCAGTACCTCAAAACGTATAGAGCATATTAAAAGATCATTCAACGTGGCGTGAAACTCCGAGTAACGAATTTATCAGTTGTCGTCTTTTAGTGTAAGTATATATACATCGCAAGCTCTGTTCGTTACATTTTAAACATATTTCTCCATTAAATAAACAGAACTTTCAGTTTCCTTATTGACCTAAATTAAAGATAAGAGAAGGCTTCAGTTGTATTCTTCCTTCCCAATGGTCAAAGTAGGAGACAGCTAGAAGCACACGTTTACTTATACGTTACTAGTTTGTCTAATTTTTTAAGCAGTTTTCCTTTCTACACGGTAAATTTTCTTGGTCTTGCTTTTTTACTATTACCGTCCTTCCTCCATATTACGTCATTTTGACAGGTCCTTTGTCACTGACAGCTACACCTTAATTCTCTTTGGGTTTTTTTCACCTATTAATATTTTACACATGTCACCCCACATCCCTCGGTTTACAGGGTGTACAGCAAGTTTCGTAATAGAAATATCCCCCGTTGGATCTTATCACTTTTGTATGTTAGGCTGATAAAATGTTAAGTTCACTAACTTGCCGGTTCATTTGATCAGACTTGGTGGCGACCTAGACAGAGTAGTTATTACTCTGTCCGCTATTCATTGTCACTGTTTCGTCGACAAGTCGAAATCAATAAACTGGTATTGAGAAAGAAGCAACGGACAGTGTATTCGCAGCTGATATACCCAAGACCTATTGTAAGATACGTCTTCCAAGATAACTGAGATGATCTTGCATAAAGTTATGACATTTGAATTACGTGCTTGGAATATTTATGGGCAAAATTGAAAAGAAGCTCGAACAAAAACTGTTAAAATGCTGTTTCTGTCATCAGGAATATACAATAAATAATAATAATAATAATAATAATAATAATAATAATAACGAATGTTTACCCTGGATAAAACACTTCAACTTAAATAGCTGTTATCAATGTGTGTCGAGGAAAAGTAAAGAAAGTAAAGTAAAGTAAAAAAGTAACCTATATATACCAAACCTAAAGGAAATACTTAGGATATTTGTCATGACCATAAATTTGAATTACTTTCTTCAGACATGGCATTAGTAAACTACATGACCAGAAAATATAATTACCTTCTCTGATAGTGGGAATAGTATATATCATGACCACAAATTTGAATCACCTTATTCACAAGTGGGAATAGTTTGTATCATAATATCATGACCAGAAAATATAATTAGCTTCTTTAGGAAATGGGAATAGTATATATCATGACCATAAATTTGAATTACTTTCTTCAGAAATGGGAATAGTACATATCATGACCACAAGCAAACGTCAACTCTCATAAATTTGATAAGTTACGGAAGACAAGAGTGTGAACAGTTTTTCAATTATTAAATTTGGAACGAGTGACACAGTAAGTCTGGTCATTTCATTTTGTAATGTTGTAACCTGATGATACGAGTGTTGAAGCAGGTTCTAAAAATGTTAAATTGCTTCTGCGCAATGTAACCATATTGGGGTTTTTAATTGAACAAGAACGGCATCGCAAATATGTTGCATGCTTGTTTATATCCAACATTACAGAAAGATCGTTTTATCTACATTTGAAGATGCCTAAAGCACCTTTTTCAACAAACACAACATTGGTGATATCGATCTCCTTCATTTTAAATTCACGTGACCATGCTCTGCTTTTATCTGTCAACTGTCAGGTGTATGAAGAGTTTTGAAACAATAATTGTCAGTTCGAGACCTCAAACAGCTCCTGTTAAGCTCCAAGATAACAAACGAGTCGTATTACTCAAGTGATCTATTACTTCGACGTTCCCTTTTCCGGATTTTCAGTCCGCTACTTGTGTTCTTTAGGTTTTTAAAGTCTAAATATTCTTAGTCCCATCCGACAAAATCGATGAATCCTCTATGCACCACCGCTATAATCAACCCATCTTTTTCAAGACTAGTTCCTTCCTCAAGCACACTCTTAAGCATCATTCTAGGCCTTCCAATTTTTCTTAAACATTAGGTTTCCAAAGTTAACTCTGTCCTATTACTTCTTTATGTCAGCTTTAACTAGTCTGTGTTACCTGATAATACTAAAAGAGGCAGTCTACTATATAAAGTTGTATCAGTCTTACAAAGTTGTATCAGTCTTACAAAGTTGTATCAGTCTTACAAACTTGTATCAGTCTTACAAAGTTGTATCAGTCTTACAAAGTTGTATCAGTCTTACAAAGTTGTATCATTTTACAAAGTTGTATCAGTCTTATGTGTTTGCCATGGGACATTCTGCACAACCTTGCGTGTGTAATTCCATCCACCCTTTTTTGTTAAAGAGGCTTTTCATAGTCCACGGTTTTGAGCTGTAGTGTGGGCTCTATAGCCCTTATCTTTGCCATCTGTTTGATGGGTTAGATCCAAACTTTTGGAAAAGGTGCAGTGCAACCCAAGATTGACTAATTTGTGTGTCAGTCTCCAGGGAAGTGTTGGAGTAGCCTCTTAGATGAAAAAAAATCTCACAGTTTGCGATTTTCTGACCACCTTATAGGTTATAACTAAATAGAGCTCGTGCTACTTCATCACTTCTCTATTTCTATCGCATATTCTTCCAATTTCCACTACAACGTCTAGGCAATCAGAAAAAATACCTAACATTAGATGCTTGTATTTGTGTATTTGAGTGTTAGAAAGAACTTCTTTCTTTCATTTCCAGGTAATGACAATCAAACAGATTCCGTTTTACTTAAAACACAAAACATAAAATACAAATATATTGTCTTAAACGTAAATTACGAGATATTATTACTTTCTCTATGTGTGCACTGCCTAACTAAAGCCAAGGTCATGGAAAATTATTACGGATAGTTTAAATTGCGTTCGCGTTGATGGACCTCTCGTCTTACATAGTCTGTGGTAAACGGCAACTAAAATTTTGTAACTTTAGATTCCATGACGTTTCACATTTCAGAGGATAGCAATTAGCGGCTATATTTTCAGGACAATGTACATTTTGTAGATCCTGTCTAGTACAAGCGACTCGAAGAAATTCAAAATGATACTTCAAAGTTTGAGACAAAAAAAAATTATCTTGGTATAGGTCCCAAGACAAAATGTACAGGAAACATCATTTAAATTCCTGCTACGGACAAAGTGTAGCACCTAAGTTCCTCACGACGTACAGATTTTCTGTACACAAGGCCGGGACATTAGAACAACCACATTATGATATTGCAACAAGACAACGAAATACGATACTGACCAGGAAAAGGAATATTTCAGCTATATTTCTTTCCCGACGTAATCTCGGTTATAGCCCTTGTCTAAAATTATCCAATCAGGAACCTAAATGGACATGTAAACCCCTCCTTTATAGCTTCAAAGACCATCATAGCTATAATTTTTACTTTGAGCTCTACGCGTTCTCGATACAGGCGACGCATATTTGCAAAGTGAAAGCTAATTTGATGTTCAAAGTTGTGTTCATAGGCCAGAGCGATTCTTGTTGCCAGGGCTTTGCATCAGGCAAAAAAGTGATTAAAAGTGTTGCGTGTTGTAATGCCAACAATCTACTGTTTGTAAGTGATGTGGTGTGATCTCCTTTAAAGGTCAGCAGTAGGGAGAATATTTATCGCACTTAAGCGACCTTGTTTTCCACGTTTGCTAGCAGCTACTACAAACACAAAAGCTTGTTAGAGAGAACGCGCGATAGCAATTGCAATCTTAACGAAGATTAAAAAATTGACAGGATGGTGTCAGTAAAACTCCAGGGTACTTGGGTATTTGTGAAAGTTAAGAGGAACATGAACTGTTACCAGACTGCTTCTTAAAGTAATCACGTCAACTGCTCAATAACACCTACATCTAAAACGTTACATTCTCTATGCTTATTGTACGACACGTATCATTTTTATCAAGTGCTTTGAACACAGGTCATCTGCTTTCGTGGTTTTTACGACCGCATTTACTATATCCGTCTATAAATAAAACTTTCAAGCAAGAAGAGATTACGAAAATTTGTCTCTGAAGGCAGGATCACAAATACAAAACTCAAATGCTCGTATCAAAGCCAAACCCATTTAAATCCAAATCCAAATCCTGGGATGTATAGGAACGTATAAACACCTCGCCGACTTTTTAAATCCAAGTCACGGTCTTCTCACTCCTATGGGAGGTACTCTACCTTAACTGACTTCCACCACGTCTTATCTTAGGCCAAGTCATACGAGGCCCAGGTACTTGGTCAGTCTATCGCGCCATCTTGCTTTAGTCATCATCTTCATCGATGCCTTGTCATACAAGTGTACTTTACGCTGTACAATAGTTCTTCTCTACTATTCGTCTTCGTCTTATATTCAACAGTGCAAACAAAGATGGTTCAGCCAGGTTTGCAACGGCAATCTGACTTCATGCATGACAACAGTGGCAAAACGTGTTGACACTGTTAAGGCATTACAGACTTTGACCCCAGAAGGCATAGTAAGAATAATCATACAGCAACCATTGTCTACCGACAAAGAAGAAAACCTAATATATTCCAAATAAGCTCACCTTGATACCTTCTTAGGAAGACGGTTCTTTAAAAGAGAGATCATACTTGATACGCAAACTTCGTTTTAGTGTGTATTTTAAAAAACTCTTTCATCATTGAACACTGACATTCTGTCAGAATCTGCAAAATTCTCCTTTGAATAGTCAACATAATTCTGTAGCAATACTTCAATGCAAGATAACTAAGGTCATCCAAAAACGCTCCAAGTAAATTTTGTCCCAGGTTTCTTTGCGAGTGGAAAGACCAATTCTTTTGCATTCGTCGTAGATGATGGTTTGACAGTTTTTATGATCTCTCAAGCGTAAGCACTTGACTTTAATGGAACTGAGAGGAAGTTAGAGACATTCTGACAAACAAGCCGTCGTACGACCCTCTGCTTTCTAGGCAGTATGCTCTGATCAATATACTATCGAGACCTCGTTTATCCGTACTGAATTGGTTTGACTAATGCGTCACTACAATGGTTTAATACTTTTTAAAGACTTGTTAACTGTATTTGCATCATCTAGTTTTCTTTATTCCAAGCATCTTTAACATTGATTAGCCAGTCGCGTCAACTAAACCATTACCAACTGAGGTCAATAATTAACGTTTAACTTTTAACTTGTTAAAAATTTTCTCATTTTCTACGGCATTAATTTCCTGGTGTGAAAATTATGTTGGTACTAATCAAGTGGAACGTTAATTATCTATAATAAGGCACTTTAGTCTAATTCGTTTTTTCCAGGAACAAGAAAGAAAAGAACTGGCCTACTGAATAAAGACCGGAATAGGACCATGCGTTAAAATACTTTCCTAGCAGAAACAGCATTTCATTGCACCCAGGACTTTTGATTTAAAGTTCAAAGTAATGGCCGCGATTTGCACCAATTGGCAATTAACAGGTTTTTCGAAATGATGGCAATTGTCTTGCATAAATATTTAAAAAATGGTCATCGGCGTCTAATTACTACAAATGAATTCTTGAAAAAGTGTCTAGAGCCTCAACTTGTTCCCAACAAGCGCAACAACATGTGTAATTTCACTGAATAACCAACAGCACTTTTGGAATTTGAACCTTATGTAAAGTGATATCAATCTGATTCATGTTAATGACCTGACAAGAGAGATATTTTTGCTTATTAATTTTTAAGCAACAAAAGCAATTTTAAATGACACTAAATGATCATAAGGAAACCTGCCAAGAATTCCTTGAAAACAATGCTTGAAGTTGAAACTGAGAACAATATTAAGAAGGTTTATAATAGGACAATTGTGTGCAAATTCTCATCGAGGGTAAAACGGTTCGGCTAATTACATCTCAAATTTTGACTCCTGTCAAAAACTATCAGAACGTCAGAATCAAATGATGATGTCTATCGTACTGTATAAATGAAGCAATTTAAAACCGGGAAAATGCGTTAACTGGAATGACCAATGATAACGTTGTAGGCATTTTTATTGCTAGTTAAGAGCAAGGTTACCTCCCATAATACAAAGTACTTTCACAATAATGTCGACGAACATAAGTCACATTTTAATTAGATCTCCTCAGCTGGATGTCAGGAAGAGGAACACGAGAGGACTTTTGATATGTTAGCAAAATGTAACATTATTTCTCACATGGGCGATGAGTTAAGGTATACATAATTTAATGAAACAACGACAATGTAAACCAAGAAGTCACTATACAATCCTTTTTATCCATCTTTAAACACTGTGGTAAGTTCCAGTGGGGAACAGGCTGTAAGAACGTAACACGACCTAATTTATTTACTTTTCTAGATACCTAAATAGCACCACAAGTCATAATTTTAATCCTGGACTAACGCAGTAGACTGAACTGCAGCAAGGTGTAATAGGAATTTGTCCCAAACACTACACGTGGCAACTTCTAGAACATTAGCGTACCTTCTTTTCGGCAGGGAAAAGTTTCAATCTTAATTCTGATTTTTAAAGAAAGCTTTACAGAGCGAACTCGCCATTTTAGTCATATTTAACTTTTTAAGGGATACATATATTGTCCATAAGTTTACTCTAGAGTTTCATGTGGATGGCCTAGTTTCTGTTTATGTGTTGGTATTAATTTTTGAAAAATATGTAACCTTTTTTTCTTTTTTTTTCTCACCAAAAAGTCCGCTACAATAAGTCTAGTAAAGACTTTGCAGAGAAGCATACGGTTTATGAATTGGATCTCATCAACTATGACGTCTGGTATACTGTAACAGAGAATCTAAATAAAGAAAGTGTGTAGTTGTCAAATCTTTGCACCTTCAAACCATGTCGTTCGAACAGCTGGTAACAGGATATATGTTGATAAAAAAGTACTTACTTACTAGCCACTCTGCATAGAGCCAGAGGATTAAACCTAGCCCCGATAAATTCTTCTGGCACAATTTCGGGAAAAAAGATCACTTCATTGCACTTTATAGCATATTTCGCTTCAAGTTAGCTATGCTTCGTTTTCTATAGTAAGCCCTGAACTAAGAAGCATAAATTTGTTTCATATACAATATCGCTACTCTTAGATCAGATCAGATCAGACCATCCCACTGCACTTCTCATCCTATTCACGTTGTACCATAACTTGTAATTATATCAATTAAGTCATCGCTTATTTCACACAAATTTTACTGCCCTCATTCACGTCATCTTAAGTGCACGTATTTATAAGGCAACAAATATACTGAAATCGGTTACCGAACTGAGCAAACCTCGGTAGCAGTCTGAAGTTGAAGTACGTAAAAACTTAACTGAAGCCAAAGATGCAAGGTTTATCCTGTTCTTTTTCAAAGCGTTTTGCTGTGCATATTTCACTTTCATTTCCCCCTTTGAGTTTGCTGTGTGACCCGTACTAGATAGAAGTGCTCATTATTATAAATAGAAAACTTCGGTGGGTAAAAGGTCACTAATCTCATCACATATCCGGGAAAACTTCCATTAAGTTGTGCAACTTTAGCACAAGGAAAATTGTCCTACGAACTCCATCTGAAAATAATTCAATAAGGTGTAAAATTAATTCAATAAATCTTTTAGTGAAGTATGTACTGATAATGAAGCGCCTTATCTTTCAATGTTTAAAATGTATATATTATTTTCAACGATGATTACACACATTTCCTTGTCGTGGAGTGAGAATAGGAAATAAAAGAAATTCTCAACAGTGCGGTTACTCATAGGGCACACGGAGATAGTTTGTTATTTTTACCGGCGTTTACATCATCAATTATGCAACTGCAGTCAAATGTGTGTACAGTGATAGCAAACGCCAAGAAAGTCTCGAAGACTAAAACTGCCGAAGAAGAAGATGAATCCTTCGCATTGTCGTATTAGACTAACTTAGAAAATCACCCTCAAAGTGTGGCTTGTTGTGCTGGCTGACATTGACTGGGCTGACGTAACAACTTAACATGTCGGAGTGCTTAGCCAAAGCCAACCTTTCTTAGCTCTAAAAAAACTTAAATGCTTATGAACTCAACATTAAGAAAACTAGAAACAGCCATACATGTTAATGAGAACCTTGCTGCCACAAAATTTAATCACTTCGACAGATGGACCTTCAGTAGAGAGTAAAAATAAGAGTGTCAGATCAACTAAGAGTCCAAAACTATGCTACTACATCTTCGTTATATCTTATCGAAATGTAATATGGGATGTAATAACCCTTACAACTACTATAAGGAGACGTTGAAGCTACATCTGTATATATAAAAAGTTTTCACGCCCTCTGTTGATAAATTTGAGCTCATTAGGTGATGTCTGTACGAGTTTTTAAGGGATTAAAATTTTTTAAGCTTTACATTGTGAATTTCAATCTTACTCTGTGCTACTATTAAAAACTCTCGTCTCTCCCTAAAAGACCTGTTAATTGTGAAAGTAAACATTGTCATATCATAAAGCCAGCACACATTGGAAACGGGAGGGCCAACAACTCCATTTTCCTCTAGATAAAACGATTTGTGGTGATTAGATTACCTCTCAAAAAGCCAGTTCACTTAAACAAAATTTTTTGATTATATAGAACAAAGAAGGAAATTTGGCAGATCCTGTTTTCACATTTCCCGATTGAAAAAAAACTACGTTGTCATGGTAACCATACCAATTAACCACGACGAAATTTAGCCCAGAAAAACATTACACTGTACTTTCAATAGATTATACTAATATCGGCATTGTAATATACTATTTCCTACAACGAAGAATCTAAGATCGATTTAAACAGTATAGTCGAGGGAGCAAACCCGAGACTAGCAAAATACGGCGTGTACCTGGCTACACATAAACCCGTTATCGTAACACACACTGTACTCTAAAATTAGAAATGCTGGCGGTAATTGGTTTTGGTTCACTACAGCAGTAAATTGGCTCTGTGGTGTTCATTGACATGGTATTGCACAGGTAAGATATTAGTCACACATTAGGCTTTAAACCTAGCGTGCTACCAACACCAACAGATGAAGTCGAGTGTAAAATCATGAACTTGCTTCGATCAAAACCGTGTTAATTAAACTTCAACTAAACATGTCCAGATAATTATGGCTACGCCTCGCCTGCTACTTGTTTGATATATGGTTACAATTTAAATGTCGTTCTCTCATCACCAATATAGTTATCAAGGAACAATCGAACGTTATCGACAAGTGCTGGAAGGATTTTCATCACTATTTCTTCTTCACTTTCGATCTACGACTTGTATTTAGCATAAAATCATGTGAAATATACTAGAATAGCATGTGTTGTACTAAAACCGTATAGGGATACTGACTAGATCCAAGGGAATCCACCAAATACATAATTGCGTGTATCTTGCCTGAAGAATATTTCTTTCATTCAAAATTTTGCATGAGTGAACACAAATTCGACAGTTCAATTCCAGTGCATACGTGTCAGAAATTGTACTCATAATAAAATCGCACATGAAGTATCGTTTGATTCAGGTAACAGGCAATATCGTCTTCCACCTACATGAACATATATCTTTTTCGTCGCAAGTTAACGATTCGGCAACCTGTTAGAATCGCTAAAGAAGAAAGTAAAAACACCACGTGCTTAACGAGATAGCGAGATCAGAATTAAGGCGGGAAAATTAAGCGCGATTCATACCAAGATTTTACTCACCGTAGGCGTATCCATATGCTTTAACTCCTCCATTTTTGAGACGATAAAGTGAACTGGTCTATCCCAGATCTGTATCGTGTCTACATATGCTAAGTATATTTGAAACTTTGCTCTTGTACACGTGTAAATATAATCAACAATCGGCGATGTCCTTCCTTGTTGAAATGAACAATAATAGAACGAATAATGGCCCCTATGTTCTGCCTCTGAATAGCTGTGTTTCCAACCTGTCAAGTTTGTTTATCTGAAGCTCACAGAGATTCCTCACTCTTAGTTTTTGAAATTATTGCATCATCCTGGTACCTGATTCGTTCACAACTGGAGCTCAAGGTCTGTGTACTGCATGAAGCGAGACGTTGGTCAGGAAGGACTAGATTGCGGTCCAGCCATAGATTAGTGGCGGGTAAATAGACCAAATCGAATGCATTTTCAATTGCTGTCTGACGAAATGCCACGAGGTCAGTGAACAGGGTGACACGAGTACAGAATCGTAGAAATATGAAACATTTGCGGCACGTAGTAGTAAAATGTTTTTCGTGAAATATACTTTTGAAAGCCGAGGGAACAAGATGGCGGTGAGGTGGAAGGCCTGCAATTTCGACCGCAATTTAAGTCCATCTGCTGTGTACTAAGTAAAAAACGGAATAATATGAACTGAAATGTCGCATCTCCATAAATTGAAATTAATTCCATGAAAAAAAGCCTGCAGCCCTGACTCTGTTAAGATAAGAATAGTTAAACGTTAACACAGACAAAATGACATGAAATAGTCTCTATAGCATTGACTGGTTGACAGATAAATGCTAGTTACAAATAATTTACTACAAAGAGTAGTAGTAAATTATTTGTAACTAGCATTTATCTGTTTACTGACAAACGATTCGATTTTATTACAGAAACCAAACAGTCTGTAAATCAGCCTCAAGAATTACTTCATGCCTGAAGTTTGCAAGACGTTATCTCGAACATTTGGTACTACTACTATAGTATATACTATAGTAGTAGTAGCAAATATTCAAATGTAGCAAACAGCACTCCTCTCTGGAGGTTCCGCGGCAGACAGCTTTTGAGCCCACTCCCATGAGAGTCTTCTCCACCTTTCTCTATTTGTTAATATGGTAAAACCCTTTTTCATTATTTCCTTTGCTTTATACTTAGATGGAAACGAGACTACAACAAAAAATGTTTTGATGACACTGTACTCATTCAATGTAGATATAGATAGGACCAAAGGAAACGCAGGTATAGGAGTCAGGAGTGAATCTGACCGTTGCACGATTGCTTTGAAGAGGTGTGGTGGTGTTGAAAGGGACTCAAAATCAGGGTCACACCCATTTACAAGTATACACTTCTTGAAATCTCTATAGTAACCCAAGTATGTATAAGTAAGAAAAGCTTTTTCATGTAACAGCATAACTAAGCTTTCTGCCACTAAATAAATTTGATTCGTTAAACAAGATCTGTGTTCCTCTATCTGTTAAAGAGCAACTGACATGTAAAGATAGGTCAGATATTACGACTAACTCATATCTGATAATGGGCGAACGACCTGAATGTGAGGGCTACCTTGGAATTATCATCTTCATTTAGTTCACTATTATTAACGAACAAACAGTATAAGTATATGAAATAATATTTGTTCAAAACACACTTTAAATAAAGTATCAGAAACTAACACCACCAAGTCTTATTTTGGTTACCTTAAAAGTATAAAATGTCAGGTCATAACATGCTAGTTGCCTCACCTATTAATATCAGTCTGCAGATTCAGTCTTTTCACTGAAGTGGAGGGAAATGATTATTCCTTTCAGGAAGTCATCGAAGAGGATGGTGAACAGTCAGCAGTTGTCCCGCAAATATGTTTACATCTCGAATGATCTGTCACAACTAGAGGAGGTCGTGATGGACTAAAGACTCCCAATACGTTTGATTACCTTGGTTTTCAAGTGCGAGAAAGCGTTTCATGTACTTGTCTCTGTGATAAGTTAACAAAGGCCAACAATTCTAGTTACACCGAATCTTTGAGCCATCACAGAACATTATCTATCAAAGCATGGTCTCTCTTAGCTTGTTACCTTCATTGCAATAATTCTACTAACATCATGACACTGGTATAAAGGACTTGCATTCAATTCAACTTACGAAGACAATAAGTGATTACTACTTTTTTATACAATTATCAACATAAGGAAAACACTATGCAAAGACAATCATACAAACCAAAAAATTGATCTTTATCAGTAGCATCCGTGCTTGACAATATTTAGTTGAAAGAGGGGGGCTTACATGAAGACAGCAAATATAAACTCGCAATTGACATTGGGACTCACATCTAAGACTATCTGTATATATGTAGTAACATTTACAATAAAAGTTAAGACCAAAAAAACTTTAACCAAGCTATTCTCATTTCAGGCCGAGGGTCTTGCTGTTTGTACAACAAATGAGTTAATGCTGGAAATTGTGGTCATTATA
>JANTCA010002303.1:0-11428 GCA_024741275.1 Chironex yamaguchii | reverse complement strand
ATCTTTCTTTCCTTTCATTCATCGACATTCACCTGTAAGTCTATCGATCTCATTAACCCTTATCCTCGAGTGGCTTTAAGCCTTTATAAGCGGTGGCTCCCTAGTACATAAAAAAAACAAAAAACATAATAAACAGTGAAAATGGTCAGTGGCGAAGCTGGCCCAGTGGCAGTAAAGTTGGTTTTGCCCTTTAGTTTGGGCAACAGAATGAAACGCTCTGAAAACCACACCTTGAATTAAGCCGACATACTTAAAACTAATTTACCACTACTCTGCGAAGTAAAGTTCCTGGGAGCATTTCATCTGTTCACATTTAATGCAATGTCAATGCCTTCTTCCTATTGCAAGAGAACTTTGTGACAAAACTATTGTGTTTGATTCAAATTAAGAGACAAATACCGACTAGATGTTAGAGTCTTTACTTTCTTGTTAAACATTGATTGGTTGATTTGACTTAAATGCTATCACTTCATGAAAGTGTATAACCATGGAAATGGAGGCGTCATATAGATAGAAATTCAATACGTGAGATTGTTTTAGATATGTTGCATGTGCATCCTTATTAGCCACTAACAAATACAGATAAGTCTCTTCAGAAGTGATGTTGCCAGACAAATTAGTTTAATCAATTTAAAATACTGAGTTAAGCTCAAGCCCCAGAGTCAAGTGTTTGTTTTTTGCTTGAGTCTTTCCATTTTAAAGCAGAAGGAATCCTTGCAGTTTCATGGCAACTTAAAAACTGAGGGAATTAAACTGCAGTAAAATTGCTGCTATAATATCTTCTCAATATTTTGGATGTCATGTCTGCTACAAATCACAGAATGAAATATATATTTACTTCAAAAGACGTACCATTGATGCTAGAGACAAGCCTGCAATTATTTCTCATGACAAAAAACTGAGTAGGCTAGCTTAACGTCAGTGTTTCTTCCGTTCACGGGATTCCAAATTCAATTTTCCTTGTTTTCGCATACAACAATAACATAATTATGTCTTGCAGATCACAACAAATCAGAATAGAGTTTGTTTTAAGATATTTCTTTTCATAACCTTGAGGGAATACCAATCCCTCTTGGTGTGACGTATGATCTACTGCAGTTAATGGCAAACGTGTACTTTAGTTGCCTTCCCAACCTTTACTTTAGGGGGTGGGTGTATATGATACATCAATCGACTCCCTGACCCCCAAGGAACAAGCCTAGTCAAGAAACTTTAAAAACCGAGAAAGGGGAGGGAAGGGAGGCGAGGATTAGGGTTAGGGCCTGCTTAGGCTATCTTTGCGATCTTTTCTTCAGGTAGAACACGACTGTTTTGATGCATTGGCTTTACGAACTTTCCGTGTTTCCTTCGCTAAAATATTTTGAAGTTAATTCCAATTGTGAGTGAAAGTTTGATATTCTCCTTATGGAAATAAAGTTTTCATTTAATTAATTTTTAGTGCTACATTGAAATATTAAAACAGCGACACTCCTGCTTTTCAAAATAGTAGGACTAGATGACTAGATAACATTGATAAAGGGGCTATGTAGTTTGCCTCTGAGTCAATTAAATTAGCCCCAAGTTCCTGCCCTCCAGATTGAGCAGGAGTGATCTTTGTTTTAGGCAATTGTAGGACCGTATACAGGGTGCTGTGGGAAAAATTAAAGGAAATCGCAGTTTGGTTCAACTCTAGGTACAGAATGGGGAGGGGGGGGGGTTCTACCAACAAAGTGACACTGTCGAAGCATGCTAAGAAATATCTCTTTTTGGTTTTTAAAAAATCTGAAGAAGAAAATTGTTGGGACAAGCAGGACTTTATCTTTGCCATCGAAAATTGCATGTTTGGCTCTTAAAAAGGAACTCTCTTAATAGGTAAACTAATTGAGGAGAGGGTTCACCAATCAGTCATTTCAGATTCGACAGCATGTTTCAAAAGGAACAAGGAAATATTGAAAATCATTAGAACTGTTTTTAAAATTCTAGAAAGTGTAGGAGGTCATTGGTAAATTAATGGAAATATTAAAATGGATGCGTCAGTTTAAAGGCTTAAATATGCATCTTTAATTTGAATTTAAAGGAATTTTTTACGGGAGTGTTTCTAATTACAGCCGGAATATCATTCCATAGCTTAGCTCCAAGATAATGCAAGGACCTTAGCTCATACTCAAGAGGCATGTGGTCAAATTGATCTGGCTTTCTTTAGCCCATCTTCTTTTGACTTCCAGCTTGTAAAATTTTGACACTGTGCTTCCAGCTCATTCCCATTCTGCTTTGGTTTATATCTTATATTTTTCAACCTATGACAGCGTTCTATATCCAAGTCCTCTTGAATACCCAATTTATCCTTAATTAACCGCTGAACAATTTTTCGGTGTCATCCCATTCTTTTCAAGATAAGTATCTTCAGAAGCCCCTGTTATTCTGATGTTGTTCCTCTTGCTCTGGTTCACCAGATATTCAAGCTTAGAATCTATTGCTTTAAGGCTGTCATTTATGTCTATAAACTATGTCGTTGACATGTATCTTCTTCTGAACCTAGTCAACAGGTTTTTTGACGTATCGAGTTGTCCTTGAGAAAAGGTAAGGCATTGTTAAAGGTCTAAGATGTCTTTCTTCGCGCATTTAACTTCATTTTTCGGCTCGTCAAAAAGAATTTTAAATGAAGCTTTGAATGCGTTTGCTTGCACCTCCAGTAAATTCTGTACAATATTTAAAGTAATAAACTCGTTGTCGGGCATCTTGAGAGATTAAACATACGTCACCACGTGCAGCTACATAAAGTTTCAAAATTTGTAAAAGGCATGCATGAAAAGTTTCGACACCAATAAACTGAATTTTAGGAGGAACATAGTATTCCAAGTCTATACTACCTTGTGCAAATTTACCACAAAATTTGTATACAGATGCAAACCTGTGACTGCCATCCTGACCTAGAAGTAAAGAGCTCAGGTTAACAGGTGTTATATCCTAATGTCCCACAACTCTGGCCAACTACTGTTAAAAATTTCCTAGGAAGCCACCAAAGGTAAAAATTACTGCAAAACAGTACCTATAAACGATACCGAAATAAAGTTAAAATTATTCAAACTCACGTTTTGCTTTACTTATTGGTAACGTGAAATTTTTCATCTGAGACTAAGGTTGCTTTGGTTAACTAGTGGCCTTGAAACAGGGGATAAAATGCATAAAAAACAAACAAAAGTCTGAAAAGTTTGGTACGACGATCGCCGTACCTGGCATACTGGTTATACTGTCTGTTACCTTCGTGAGTTATCACTTAAAGAGTTCTTTCCACACAAATTGCAACTATTGCCAAGTTGCTTCTTATTTGGCCTGTGTAGTGACTCAATCATCAAAGCTTAACCTTCTAAATTCACCTCTGAGAAACAACATCCTGTTCGTTCAGTTGTCAGAGTGTTTGCCCTGTAAGAAGAAGGTCGCGAGTTTAGCGTTAACACGAGTTTCAGTACAATTTATAAGGTAATAACTTCAGTATCACAAAAACTGTCACACTTGCTACGGGTGCATTCCATTTCTGTTCAACTTTGAAAAGAGTAAGAACATACCTTTGAGCAACAATAACCCAAGATTAAATATAACACACCATGATATCGAACATGTACAAACAAGAATCAATTCAACCAGTTCTCTTGAATGTTGCAAATAACGTCTGCCGAAAAATAGAAACATGACTTAATACATTTGATTTACTATCTACCTGCAATAATATCCAAAAACACTTTTGTTGTATGTTTTCCGTAGCAGCACCGACCTGTTAAATTATGCTGCACATCTTTCATGTTTAAATTTAACTTATTTTGTCTCTTGGAAACAAATGAAAAAGTATATTTTTTGTGTTGCCATTCACTAACTAATCAGAATAAAAATTGAATTGTCATTATAACTAATGGAAAAACAAAACCAAATAAAAAGCATCAGTCATAAACAAGAAAATCATACAGTGATGTTGTAGGAGCATGCAATATTTACGCAGTATTTTAAATATAGTGATATTCCAGATTTACCAGTAGCACTTTTGTCACATGTGCTATTGTGAAACCTCTGACCTGCAAAATTAAATTTCCCATTTGGGGCAACTCCAATTAAGTACTTGACAGACAAGTATTGTAGTTTCTGTGGGTATCTGATGTATCCCTCTAGAAAAAAGCAACAACATTGTATACAAACTAGATGTCTTGACTGTCATGCTACCTACATTGGTGAGTCCAAGCGTTCCTTGAGGCAAAGAGAAAAGGAGCACAAGAGAGATGTTTAGAATGGTGACACTAAACAGTATGAAATAGCTGACCACTCTTGGACCCATAACCATACTTTTGACTGAGAAAACAAGAAAATTATAGACAAAGAGACCAACACAACAACAAGAAAAGTCAAAGAAACCATCTTCTCCTAACAATACAGCAATCGTATCAACAGCATATCCGACAGTCTTCCAGAAATATGGCTTCAAGCACTAACAGAAGAGAACACAACAAACAAAACACAGTTATGGCGCCAATCCTAAGGACATCTCGGTCCCTGTCACTATGGACGTCCGCAGTGAGGAAGAATAAAATAACTGTACCATATTATTTTTAGTAGCCTGATTATGGGAAAGGTGTCTCTCGAAATGTATCTCATAAAAAGCATACGACTTATGTAAAGATAAAGCTCCTGTCTACTGGTATCTGATGTAGTTGACAAAACTTTCTTTGGTGCAAGATTGGATTAGTGTAAGATGCAATCAAGTTCTGTCCTGCAAATTGGTAAACCCTCCAAACATTTAGGTACGATGTAGCTCAGAATTGTTGTTGCTTTTTTTCTCATTGTTTGTAGAAAACACGAGGTTCATTTGTTCATTCTTTCATATTTATTTCTCCCACAGGGAAGGACACTTAGTATTATTTTTCTGTAGATGAAGTTTCTGAAGACTCGTGGGGTATCATACCAAAGAATATATATGTTAAGATGTAGTGATTGGGACAAAACCTTCTTCGTCATTCCAGTAACTCATAACTCACACTTTCGTAAGCTTTTAACCCTTATGAGTGTAAAGAAAACCACAACTTATGGTCTTCTGAACTAAAACAGCTGCAACTATTGACACAACATTTCCTAGGATCACCTTTATATGACACAAAGCAGATTGATTAAGTCAAGTGAAATATTTAGGGGTGCCAATTACGCAGCTGTTGTCTGATCAATCAAAGATTTTTTGTTGCTTAAATGGAAAGCTTTAAAGCCTAATCACTGGACGTTTTAAGGACAGCATCCAATCTTTTCAGATAAATGGATATCTGAGAACGCAACTGTTATGCACTTCCTTCGACCTCCATTTATTACACACAAGTAGTATAAAATACAACACAAATGCTAGGAATAGACCTATTTGGACTGATGACGACTAGCAGGGAACA
Source organism: Chironex yamaguchii (assembly GCA_024741275.1). Taxonomy (NCBI): domain Eukaryota; kingdom Metazoa; phylum Cnidaria; class Cubozoa; order Chirodropida; family Chirodropidae; genus Chironex; species Chironex yamaguchii. The sequence goes on along the minus strand of JANTCA010002303.1, from coordinate 6,032 downwards.
CCTGCATTTATTGTTGGCTTTCTATCAGAAGTGTGCAACCTTGCATGCACATTTCAGGCGTTTTGTGCATTACGTGTTAACAAAAGAAACTATAAAACCTCACTGGTATAAGAAGATATCATATCAGTTTGTTCTGCAATTGCATAAAGACTGTAAACGGTCACCATGTTAAGTCATTTTGAGCTATTGACATTCTTGGTGGGATCTTGAGAAAAATGTAAACATCCAGGACAGAACTCAAAACGAAGACAATATAGTTCTGTATTCACTATATTCCAAGTTCTCGATGGCTCCCGGGATAAAGGTATACAATAAAAAAGTATCTTTATAATCAATCAGCATTTCTTAGATCACAACGTAAAAATTTCAAATCGTGAAATGAAATTTTTACCTGAAGAAAAAACTCTATATCAATTGAAAAGAATAAAATAAAGAAAATGCGAGAAAAGAAACCAAAAGGCATTAAAAGAGAAGCAAGAGACCTTCGTGAATTAGTAGCTCAAGGTTGGAGTTGGAAAGGAGATAAAATGGATAAAACTGTTTTGCTGTGATCTTGGATTGCAAAACAACATGGAATACTAAGCCTTTTACCAGTCAATGCTGAAACACCCAGAAGGTATAAAGATATGAAGATTTGAATTTTGATGTGTAATCTGCAATCATATTACAATTCGTACAGTTAACAAGCAATATAAGTACACCTATTGATTTCGAATTGTCATTAAAGCAGGGCTGTCTAAACTGTTTGCAAAGAGGGCAAATTTTGATCAGATGAAAATGTATGGGGGTTGACCATTTAGTTGTACGTGGTCTGGAAGGTCATTATCATCCACTGAAGAGAAGAGGGAAAAAGAGTAATCTTATTTTCAATAGCAGAAAAAGTCCTGAAACGCTGTTAAAACTCTTCCTGTAAAACTCCTCCGATGAGAAGTTTCCTGCATACTTCCGCATTTGCTCATTGATGTTACTTTCTGGAAAATTGGTCATCTTTTCCTGAAGCTCTCGAAAATGTGTGGCATTGGGCTACATTGGCAGCTTTCTTGGTAGAGGAAGACAGTAGCATGTCCTAAGTCAGCTGGAAAGACAGAAATGAAGTTGTCTTTTCATTGAGTTGAGACTTCTTATAGCATATTGGCTGTTCATATTCAGTTTGTCAGGGAGCTTCTCCTATGATTATAGAGTAAGGATTGTCCTTGCTCTGACTGCCTCTGGCTCATTTTTTGCGTGGTCTTTCACTGCTTTAAAATTTTCTTTTATATCACTTTATGTGTAGTGCAACCTTTGGTTATGGGCGTCATCTGTACAAGAAACTAGAGCTTAGTAAATTTTAGCTTACAAGAATTTTGTAGAAGATAGACACAGCTTCCTGGCAGACGTGAAGAAGATGTAAACATTTTTTGTGATTCAGTTGCATCCCATCTTAAAGTAATTGTCGGCTTGTCTTATCAAGCATAGAGTCAGCCTTGCTTGTGGCAAATGGACTTGTATTTGGAGAACATCATTTCCAGTTTTGTAAATCTTAGATTTTATCAACTGTATCGAGGCCATGGACTATCAAATTTTATCACGTCGTGTGCCGTAAATTTTTTTCGATTTACAATTTGAGACATACTCCTCCTATGGCCAGCCAAATGTGGTTGCAGAGCTAATTATACGTTAATGTCCAAACGAAATTATGTCATTTCAACTTCCATGGCTCTTTTGGATAGTTTAAGTATTATTTGTTCTCATTTTGATTCAGTGTCTGCACAAAGGTTTTCTCTTGTCAGTGGTTTGTTTTAGCTTTGCCGGCACAGTCACCTTTTATGGATTGTCGGCGCATCTTATTCTAAGGTTTAGCACCACATCTCCTCCGCTAAGCTGCTTAACACTACAAGGTATCACTAATAAGACAGCAGAAAATGTTATTTGTCAAAACAAGAGTCAAACTGTAGAGAAGAAAGTTAAATTTATAATGACATTGGAGATGATCAGTCGGAGAGGTTTCCATCGGAAAAAGCAAGATGTCGGATACTAACCAATGACGTACCCTTGCCTCACCTCTTTTCAACATCTACTCCTCCGATACCCTGTTAATGCCAGCAAGAGGTAAAATTACGTTTTAGGTCTCCCATTTTCAATTTATTGCTACAGAAATTACTTTCTTTAACAACGTTCAAGTTCTAAGCAATTACTTTCGCAAACGACGCCTTAAACACAGCACTAAGAAATCTATAGGCAAGACCTTCTCTTTTTGCTTTTCTATTCCAATGCAGTCTTGTGTACCTTATCTTGACCATACCTTCACATATCGCATCCACCTTAAAAGCACTTGGTTTAAGACATTTCCTAGATGTAACCTGCTGGGGAAACTAACTGCACACGACTGGGATGCTGACTACGCTACCCTTTGGGCTTGTGCTCTGGTGCATCATTTCTCATCAGTTGAGTTCTGCTCCCATGGATGGAGTGGAAGGAGTCACTGCATAAAGCTAGTTGCAACCCTCAACACATTCATGAGACTAATCACTGGCTGTATAAGATCACCATCAACAGAGGTCCTTGCAATTCTCAGTTAGCCCGGTGCCCTAAATCCAATGTATCATCAAAGTCTCAGGTGAAAGAGGCTCCAGGCTCCTTGATGACTGTTCGAAGTCTGGTTGAAAGGATAGCGTCAAACCAGTCTGTCTCCTGTTTCATCCAAACACCTTTACCTTGACATATTGGGTAGTATCTCAATTCCCCACCGTGGTTTTTGTTAACTAAACTATGATTCGGCCACGGAAGGCATGCTAGCAACATGACAAAATTTTTCAGAGGTTTAGAGCTTTGGAGTTAGGAGTCTTGAATTGCAAAATGAGGTACAATGTAATATTTACTGTATATGAAGTCTCCTGTATAGACACCATTCTCATCACATTTGCTTTGCAAAAATCTGTTTTATTATACAGCTGTGAATCATGGATGACAACGTTACCAATGAAAAGCAGAATATTACGTGGCGAGGACACAAATATACAATGGCCCAACAAAGCAACCAATATCTGCATGATAAGCTTGATAAAAAACTTTACGTTAAAGTATACAACATTGTTTAAATACGTGGCACGAAAACAATGATTGCAAAGGACAATAAAATACAAGCAAAGTAAAGAAAGGAAAGGTATATTTTTATAAATATTTTTGATAACCTTGTGATAATAGTTTGATGTAGACCCTCTAAGAAAGAAGATGGGAAAGAAGAAAGACGATCGGAAATACATGAGAGCTAGCGTCATTATCTGGTGTAGCAAAAAGGAAGCACTTCAAGAAGTTTTATCTGTGATATAAGTTGACTACTTCGATTCAGATTTGACAAGCAACGGACAATCGCAAATGAATATTAGGGCATGGAAAGAAGATGTAAATGCGAGGATGCCAATGCCAAGCGCAATTGAATTAAAATATCGTTCTCTTACTCGAGTCTTCGTGAAACCTGTGGAAGCTCGAGAACCAGGACTAACCTTCAGTTATCTAAATTTGCTGTAACGTAGCTTAAAACAGACTGAAAGGAAAGTCTTTTAAAAGCCATTTTCGTGGTAACGAAAAATGATGTCCAAAATATAAAACTTGAGGCTTGGTACTCAGTACACAACCTTCCCGTAACTAATGCCTTTTCTTGCACTTTGCAAACTGGCGACATCTTACCGCGAACTGTTATAAATTTACTGAAAATGATTTCTTACAGTATATATCTGGAGTATAAATGAGACAAATAGTGTTCCACATACTAAATCTAGGATTAAGAAATAAAAATGACAAAACATGGGTGGTATAACTGCTTATCTATTTCATTATCTCATATGACAAACGAAAGAAATTTGAAGTTACTCACATATTTCATAATTTATTTTTAGGCAAAAGAGAAGACAGAAATTAGTGTGTTGTGTGTAGCAATAAGACTAGGCAACGCTCTGAGCTGGTGTTGTACTTTCCCTGCACAATTTGCATCTATCAGATGACCTCTTATGCATATGAATCAATTCATCCAAATTTATTTCTGAATACTGCTCGGCCAAATTTGTATTTGAAAATTTCGACTTCCGACCCAGTTTGTTTAAAGAGATTGAACTCGTTTGACAAGCTTGATCACTTTTACTAAACTCACTAACACTTCCAGTATCTTCATTGACAGCGTCACCAGGATGTCGAGATGTAGTCACCTAGAGCAAGGGAAAAAAATAAAGAGAGATATGTTCAATTAAGTGTGTAAAAATGTTTAGCCCATCACTCTACACACTTGATAAAAGGCGAACAAGGTAGACTAGAAATATTTTGAAGTAATAAGGCATAGTAGCTGTCATGCGAGATGGTACCAGTAAGGAGAATCTATGAAAATGATAACGTTGGTGGAAGAATCTAGTGGTTTGTTTCCGTATTTTATATCCTGATACATGTCAGCCCTAATAGTCTTGTTATTGAAGTAAGCTGTCGTACTTAAATTCTTTTTTTGTAGCATACTCGTTACCTAGCACGCTTAACTGATTCATTTGCCAGGGCTAGGTAATTTACTAGGATCTGAGCTCTTTAAGAGAGTGGGCTCCTGATGCCTTTCTCATCAATGGCACCTCATTTGTGGCGATGTGGACTCAAACTCGCAACTACTGATTTCCAGGATTGTCGTCTTATCCACTATAGTACGGCGGTTACGGTGTTTAAATTGTTTATCTTGAAAACGTTTATACCATATTCTTTAGCTAAGCGGCCATCACATTAAACTATTTGTTTTCAACTACTATAGATCACTTTGAGATTCTTCTAGAAATCTACCACTTTCATATACATTTAAATGACATATGTATACTTAAATATACTCGGGAGAGTTTATTTATTCAATTTTGTTTTTGCTTCACCTTTCATTATCGTTAATGTCAGGTATTATATCCAAGCAGACACTGTATTATATATATACATTATACAGACACATAACATTTGTAAGTGGAACATCACAAAGTGCATTGATAGGAAGACGAAGGGAATGGAAGTCGAAACCATCAAAAGATAAATGCAAGTTTTGCTTGTCAAGAAACATTTAAATTGTAGTCTCTTTCAATCTAAGACTAAATTGTTTACAGTCATTATCTTCAAACAATGTAGTAAATAAGGAATAAACATCCTTACCTCTTTTCCAATATTCATTAATCTTTCGACAGCAACATGCTCAATTAAAATTCTAACTTCTGGATGCTCATCAAGTACATTCTTAAAATTCTCAGCTGACAAAACAAATAAATCACACATTGTTGCAGCACGAACACTGGCAACTCTTCTTGCGTTCGTCAGCAGACAAATTTCTACAAAAAAAGCAAATGCAATTTATCTCTTTATGCAACGTTTACATACATTTCACAAAATCATATTGCCGTTAGTCTTTTACCTGATCAGTAAAACATAAAATGTGTATCAATATCACCACAATATCTAACAGTGCATCCGCTAATGTTTGGCCTACAATGCCCTCTGCCACATAACTGAAGATTGGCTGCTAGTAAACTCGCGGATGTATCGTTCGTCAACAAGGATGTTAAGTTACACATTTTGTAATTCATAATACATATTTTTCCCTATCAGGTATGTGGTAGTGTACAAGTCTCTCAATCATAACATTTCACTGCTCTGCAACGATTTGATGTCATTTGGAGCTAGTTGGTACCTCATGATATGAACATAATTCGGATATGAACAGTGCTTTGAAAATGGATTCGGAAACCCAAACTTCTTTTTAATATAGGATATTTTGGATTGAAATCAAATTGAATGAAAATTGCCAGAGATGTACTCACGACACAACTACAAGTTTTCAAATGAGCAACTGATCTACGCACTTGAAAACTACGATCTATGTGGGAATCACCATAAAAACTCGTACTGACGACTGCCGTTCAGGACGACTTTCTTGGAAAGTCTCGACGAGGATTGAACAAGCTTGGAAAACGAATTTTGAACGTAACCCAAAAGCACTCACAAGGAGAGGAATGTCATTCTTGTTGAAGCTAAGTTCAGGCAGGACTCAT
>JANTCA010002301.1:0-11430 GCA_024741275.1 Chironex yamaguchii | reverse complement strand
TACATTGGTTTAAGATGAATGTAATTAAGCTTTGATGGAATATAGGCTCAGAGAAATATCTCAAGCTGTAAAGAGATTTCGTTTTTAGAGGATATACCACTGGAACTTGTGTATCACAGCCTAGTTGAAGAAGTTCTCTGTCTAGCTCATGTATACTTTCTACTCGCCATTAAGGAACTTTGATAGCCTTGTCTGTATATTGTGGACTACAGTGTTAAAGATAAGACACATATAGACATATATAACATGAGACTTTAATGCTCGGAGCCTTGGCGATCAATATTTTAAGTTTATATAAGGTCAAGTGTAAGAACTCTTGCTGTACTCGGAAGTAGACATGGTGTTAGGAGTGACGTAGTGGAAATTAACGAACCGAACTTGGCTTTTCCACAGAAGTAAACAACTGATCTTTTATAACCGTCTTCCAGCCGGAATTATCTTCATAAAAGATTCGTACAATTTAATAAGCTAATGGAAAGGTGTTTGCATTTAAGTAGGTCTTTTAATGATAGCAATTGAAGTGAAATTTTTTGTTAACAACCTTGAGAAAAGAATAGACGATAGTGAACAAATGAGTAAAGATGATGAGTCAAAACAAATAATTGCGTTGGCTGTATCCGATTAGATAAACATATTTCCAGAAGCGGTTCAGTTGTACAGCGACATTTGGAAAGTATATTATTTTTAAGCCAAACGTTAACAGAGAGGATTGCTAAAACGTAGGCTTGACCGTGACAATGTATTATTGTTTAGTATTACCACTAGGGTGCTGTAATAATTCTACTTCCAGTTAACAAGCACACATCTAAAAATTTTAATTTCATCTCTACTCCCAGAGCCGTAATCCGTCTTTGAACAACGAGGGGGCAAAACGCCCACAAAAAGCTAGGTTCATCGGTTGTTTCTTCACTTGAGTAACAATTTACCCAAAAGCACTCTTCCAAAACAGGATATGGGAACCAGCTATCTCACAGGAAACGTTTGCACTAGGTTGGTAGTCAATTTCATGATGCAAAGTTCAGTATTTATAGCTGACAATTTTTAAGAGAAAGATTTTGAAAATGTTTACTACGGTCCTATTTTATATCACTAACTGTACTCATTACAACTACTGGGTTACAGTTTGTCATTGCAAACACTTCAAAACACAATATTACAGTCTAGATACTCAGACAGACAATCACAATCTTCGCAGACACTTAAACAAATGTTTGGGGGACAGCCAACAAGTACTCAATTTACGATTCATACATATATTTATATATTTGTTTGAGAAATGACCTTGCCTTGTATTCTTTTAAAATTTTGGCATCTGTTTTTCATCATGAAACACAGTAGGCTACTGAAGTTGATAATTATCTTGATAAGAAGAATAACGTACAGTATAGCTTGATATCTATTCGTTTAATAAGTTTCAAAATCCGAATCTCCTTTCTTTGCAAGCTATTACAGCTTGCAATGGGTTATAAAGCCCTCTCAAAACATACATATATAACGGTAGGATTTCTTAAGAGGCAAAGAAGCCCCTTAAATTGTCTTCTATTTAAAACAGAAGGTACCTATTGCACTAGGTAAACCATAGCTTGTGACCCAAGTGAAAAGAAGAGAAGAGACTAATGAAGGGATTGCACATTAAAGCCCAGGCCTCTACAACAAAACCGATTCAACAAAGGGCAACTCACATATTCGCTCGCAACGAGTTCATTTCTTTATTTTTTAATCCCAACCCAAATGGCTAGAGGAGAGAAAACAGCAATGAGAATGGAATTGCTATAAGAGGAATCCTTGTAAATTTTAATTTATACAGAATACGAGATTATAAAATGTATGAGACCACCCCTATCTTCATTAATAAAAGTTACCTGTAGTATTGTGAATGTCAATCAACTATGCTACAACATGTTTTCCTAATCCTGCCCTAAATGCTTATGCACGAGACTGTTGTAAAGATAAAACATTACAATTACGAATAAAACAAACTGAATTAATACCGGGTTACTTAGACAAACGTGAACCAGAAGATAAAACTCCTTCGGCCTGTGTTCCTGTGATTCGTCTACACCGGAGATAAAGTTTGAAGAAATGTACTATTAACAGCCAAGGCCTGTCTGCGACACAAGAAAGTTATCCAAGTTTATGTATGCGAAAGAAGCTCGTGTCAAATCGTGTACATTGACTATATCGCCATTCTCATTATGGAAGATGTCCTTTTCGTTCCAATACAAAACGGATTTCCTCCTGAAACAAAACGAAATTTCTATTTCCTCCTTAAACAATGGGGTCTGTTAGCAATACATTGTTGAGTCATGACATTTACCCATTAATTAATCAAATTGTCAGAGAGGCACATGGTATTACGTTTGCACATAAAATATCGTTCTGATTTGTGAACAGGAGGCTGATACAGTATTTTGGATCCAAAACATGCTAACTGAAACCACATTCTTGCTGAAAAAAGTACAGTTACAAGTGACGAATTGAATATTATTATTCTTAGCAACTAAACAACTGGTGTCTAATTTAGACCAACAGCAAATACGATTACATGGTCTTTGAAAAACTTGTAATGATTGCTTTGCTCAGTTAAAAGGTTAATGAATATTTGCAGGGACAGTCCGAACGGGTAGATGTCAATTACTGCGTTTAATTCGTTACCCAATAGAAAGACACATATGTGATTTACTACTGATATGAAAGAAGTCAAATTTAAGTGGGAAGCGGGTAACAACCTCATATGAAGCATGTAGACAAGAACGTTGCCATTTTGCAGAAAGCGTCAATTTGCATCAATCAGTGGCGTCCTCGAAGCAACGGTTGGGAGCTATGCTCTGATGCTCTCTTTATCGTGTAGTACAGTGTTATTTCAGTCCATTCTGCTATGTGATTGATCCAGGTTCTTCTTTGCCTACCTCGATCTTTGTATGAAGGAGCTAAATATGTAAATTTGTTGTAAGCAAATTGCTGCTGACCTTACCAGCAATACCGTATACATTGGTGTATGAGGAGTCAAGACCCCTTTTTTGAGCAAGGTGGCCCATGAGATTTACGCAATTATGTTGGAAGGAATAGTTGTTAGGATAAAGCAACCAAAAGCTGTCTTCTTATTAGTATACGCTGGTTGTTGTTGTTGTTGTTGATCCTTAGCCTTTGGCCGTGGGCGCACACATTGACCAATGCTGCTCTTCCAGTGTTCTCTATTAATGGCCGCTTTTTGCATCTGTGCATGTGTTAGTCCTACCATTCCTTTATATCATCCAGCCATTGTCTCTGAGGCCTTCCTTTAATTTTTTACTCCTTCGATCTTCCCTTGGATAACAACATTCGCTAAGGTGTTCCCTCTTCTTGCTTGGTGGCCATAATACTGGAGCTTTCTTTTTGTGATGTTATCTACAAGCATTCCGTGATATTCATCTTGTCCTAACTGCTCCTTTATATAAACCCGTTACATATTCATTGTGTTCTCTTTCTTTCCATGTTATTGCTAGTATACGCTAGTGAAACCGTATTTTTATAAGAGTTTCCCACGAAAATGGCAGACACAGATCTTAATAGTGTTTATTACAGCTCACATTGTATTTTATGTTGATTAGCTACATTCATTAACTGGTAATGACATAAACTGGTGTGCCTTATTACGTCACATATTTTGAGGTGATTTTAAAACCCATGGTACAGGATTGACATTTTTGGTTGCAACCATAGATATAAAAGGACCTTATCCTTTCATAGGTCCTTTTATATCTATGGTTGCAACAATCTATCTGTCTAGGAACAGTCTTCGCCCATTGACAAAATACAACGTTTAGGTGTATTACGCCGTCGTCTGAAAATTTACTACAAAACTAAAATTTTAAACGATTATACCCACAGTCAATAAGATACAATTTAAATTAATTACTCGGAGAAAAGCGCTCAATTCACCTTATACTGCATTGTGTATTAACATTTGCTCTGCAGTTTTACACAACCGCTTAAAAGGCACAATTGATAACTGCGAATGCATGTCGTGACTAATTTTGGTGAGATTCATGGGGTAAGTTTGTAAATCAACATCAGCAATTTTGTTCCAGGGACGGAGTTATAAACTCTATTCTTAAAAACTAAAGGTTTCATAACATATCTTTATCACTCCTTGGTGTGCACTTGATTGATTTTATTTGGGCTAAAATTTGTTAAGGACAAGCCGGCAAGTGAGGGTCCTCAAGCGCAGGGCAAGACGCAGAATGGAACTTCGTTTCTATTATTTTGAAAAGTTGGTGCTGACGCAATACTGTAATAAGCCGCCAACGATTTTCACTAAATCTCATTCGCCGTATAAAGATTTTATTTTTAACTCTGCAACTTATTTCATTTTTACTGAGTTGAACTCTTACAAACTGACAGGAAAACATTATTGGTGAGAGTTACATCAGGAATAAAACTTAAGCTAAAATTGCTTTTGCTGTCAAGGCGTGTTATGGTCGAGTCGCGGTACAGAAATTGGATTGGATGTAGTAATTAGGCAGCCTGTAATGATAGCATGTTGCATGTAGGAACAAGTTGCGTGCGATATGACAAGTAAAAGCCATCACCTATTACTTTATTGTTCAAATAATATTGACTGTATAGGGTTGTTTCCGTACAGAAGGTGAAGTCCCAACAAGACATCGGTGCACTCACGATCACCACTGATAGGATTTGGCCTTTTAATGTGTTTAATCGTTTCACACAAGAATCATGAAACAGTGGCTGAGTATTTTCAAGAGGATTACTTTCATCGCAATAGCCTTGCTGGGCACTGGGATGCTTGGAGGCATTTCAGCAGGTAAAATATTTCGGCTTTATTGAGTGAACATTATTAAGGAACTGTCATTTTTGTGTTAAGTGTCTGTAAGCTTAACGTACATCGGTCGTAAGTTATAGCAACTTTAAATTTTGTAAAGTTATCTGAGGGTTAAAATGGCGTGAGAATGTGGTACTGTATCAGTAGTTTACTGAGCTCTGTTAGTTAGTGTTTGTAATATGAACACCTTTGGAAACGTTCGAGAGTTTAATGTGTTACTGGCCAACCTCAGACAGGCCAGGCCCTTGCCATCAAAGAGTGGAAATTAAGTTACAATTAAATGTACATATATGATGGGGTGACATTTTTGTTTTCGTGTGGCAAGTCCTTCCCTTATCAATCCGTCCGTTGTACAACTCCCCCAGACTAAGTTGAAAGTATTTATTTACCGTATAAACAGAATTAGTTTAATTGTGTAATGTTAAGCAAGTTGTAGTTGTATTGTGGCATTATAATTACCAACAAAGGTACGTATTTGGTGTCAGCTGAGGGAATACGGCCTGTATGTATATGTTGTACAGAAACGACGTAAATGTGATTATTTGACTTTGGTGGGTTGATTCCCTCGAGATTAAAATGCATGCCTGTTAATGAAAGGCATTTGCATTCTTTGCCTCAAGTCTCTTTCCACACCTTCTGCAACATTACAAGACATCTTGCAATCTTCAGAGGGCTTTTGAATGTTTGTGCCAGATATAAAAACTAGACTGTTACAGATGTTCTTACGAGCTATTTAGCTTTTCCAAGACATTCAAGATGTTTAGTCTGGTCTTCCATGATGAAGATGACAGATATTGATGATAAGGATGATGATGATGATGATGATGTTAGTCATATCAATGATGATACTAGTATTGTTGCCTATGCCCAAGCTGACAATTTCTTAGATGAGGATTGTGCACAAATCAGAGCAGTTAAGCCCATAGGTGGTGATAAAAACGTGTCTGGTAGAGTTGCAGTTGAAAGAGTAGGTCTACTCTCATCTACGAGAAATAGAGAAGAACCTTCTATCACTGATGCACTTGTTTTCTGTTCCCTAGATTACAAGTTGATAGACACATACCCAGCATGTTAGGTGTATTCCATCACTATGGTCATCCTGGTTAGCTCCAGTACTGCAAAAAGGTCGTTTTCAACACTGAAGAGGATAAAAATGTAGATAAGATCAAGCATGATATGAGAAAGGTCAGGATCCCTGCTCATAATGACCATCAAAAAATTCTGCCGTCTTTTTGAAAATTTTGTTAAAATCTGTCACATTCGATAGTCTTTTGTAACTACTGTCAGTAACCCTTATGAGATAATCTTAATGAATACAGAAGAGAGAACTTTGATGGTCAAGCTGCTATTGAAAATTTTCCTGAAAGATGTCAGTTTTGAATGTTTCAAAGGAACCATGCTCCATAAAATTAGGGAAATGTGCCAATTTTTGACCATTGTGAATATGACAAAGATAAAACAAGCTTGTCAAGAAGAAAAGCTGAATTTTGTATAGGTAGTTAAAGTTAAAGCCTATATTGTTGCATATTGTTGTCTTTGTACTCAAGAAGTAAATGTATTTTTACTGTGATTACCATGTTTTTAATTGCATGTTGCACAGGAGATGCATATTTAGCCTTCAAGATGTTATTAATCTGATTTGTAGAACATATCTCGTATCATGGAAACTAATGTTACCATATATGATAAATCAATTTCTTTCCATGTTTTAATACCAGTCTGTTAATTTTCTCATTAGCTTGGTAACTGTAATTTCTTGAAGGGGTACCATTTCACTGCTGCCCCCGGCTAAAAAAGCCAGGCTGTCACTGTAAGTGAAACATTGCATTGAAAAATTCAGCTACCCTGTCTTGGTCTGATAGACACAAACACAGTGAATTGTAGGCAACTGAAGCTGGCAGAGCATATTTAATTTTGCTTCTGTAAACCTTGCATGCATATTTGTGATCACCTAATTTTCAGAGCAGTTCAAACAGAAATTTGTCTGCCTCTCCAGAAGAAACAACAGTCACTGTCCAAGTACAGCACAAGCAATACTTTTGCAGGAATGGGACAGACCATAGTCTCTCAGCATTGAACTTGAAGTACAAAGTTTGAAAATTGTGAAGTTCTTCGAGGGTAAACCTTTCTAAAAGATTACAATACTGCAGTTAAGAGATTGGTAAAACTCCTTGGTAAAACTGGAACTCAAAATCACGTTCCATTTTAATTTGTTTTTATTTTATTTGTGGAAAGCTTTGACCAATATGATGGACTATCCCACACTTGATAAGCAATATTCCAACTCTAGGGAACTGACAAATCCAGTGGTTTGCAACTTTAGTTTCTTTCTCTTACGTTCAAAAAGTTTTAACACAGTGCGTTTTGGATGTAAAAATCTGCTAATTGATGACTCTTTTCAAGTTACTTTATGCTGTGTTGTTTATTTGTTATTCAGACAGGAAAGGAAAGACCGGGAGCATTATTTCAAAGCTAGTGACTGTTTTGTTAAAATTTAGGGGTATGTAGGCCATATTAAGGTAATAGAATGATTTTGACACCCATACAGGAACCAATTTTCCTACACATGGTCCATCTATTTGTCTTGTTGGTGTTGGTTTTTTCCTTGTAATTATTTTATTAATGTTAGGGTCTTATACATTGTATGTATGCCCTCTTAATCTTCAGTACTAATACCTCAAATTGTAAATAATTCTGATTGTTTGAAAATATATTTGATCTTTAGTCATGGAATCCACACAATCAGTCCTTTCATATAATTTCTTAAGTTTCTTTCAGTTGATCTACAGTTATAACGTATATGTTAAGTACATTTGAAACAAAATCTTTTATAGTATATCTAGGTATTTGATAGTAGCTGTTCCCAAAGCATGATGATTTTTTAATGCATTTCTCATCAAGGCATTTAAACCACAAACTGCCACAGCAGTTTATCATGTTAATATGTGGTGTAGTTATTTCCACGTGTTCATTTTTATTTGGTAAACTTTTTTATTACGTCTTTTCCTTAGGACAGAAGCCACGGATTAGAGTTTTAAAGTCTTATGAAACATTAAAGAGGCAAGATCTTAAGCATTTTATTGTCAGAAGGAGTGTTGCTTCCAGTAGTCAGTATCACGAGAAGCATCTGAAATTCAAGGCTCATGGCAGGTATGTCATTGAAGTTTTGTGCTGTAGGATGTTTATATTTATTGTTTGCAACTGACTCATTTTCAGCTGTAGTTATTTGTCTTAATCACTTCTAGATAACTTATTCTGAGTAACAGATAAAACATTTTTTTACCAGAGAGAGTTTTGTGACCCTTTTTTATTTCAATGGTAATATTAAAGTGGGAGGGTTTTTTTTAAGCTGGGTGTAGTCAGTGTCACAAGTATAGATTGTTCTGTTTGCCTTTATTTAACTGAAATAGTCAAACTTGAACCAGGTATTAACTACATCCATAGGTTTTGATGCGTTTAAATACTGTTGTTGGTACTTTTGACAAAATATGTACTTTTTATGAGTGTATACATAAAAAGACAAACAGATTGCAATCAACCAATGACCCCTGATGACCAAGTAATCAAGTCATTAATTGGGGTAAAATAACTACAAATTGTGAACTAGTTTTGCAAAACTGTGTAGGTCATCAATAGAGAACGTAAATTGGAGTAATGTCCCTTTGTGAAGGTTGATAACTTTGTGCCAAATAACCACTCAGGACTCAAAAGATGAAGAAAACTAAAAGATTTGTAAAAAGTCATTGGCTATATTGTCATATTTGGTTGCTATGTTACTTAGTATTAACTGTGATGGACTGTTCAGTGTATTGTTTGATACTAGTGCTTTCCTTTAATAACTGTGACAGCAGTTAAAGGTTGTCGATGCAAGAAGATGTCTGTCACAAAACATGAACATCATAAATTCTAAGTTGTTATTTTTCTCCTCGTTTTCTATTTCTAGGCAATTTGAAATTAATTTGGTTTCAGACAACACAATATTTAGTGATCAATTTACAGCAATAGAGGATGATGGCAAGAAATTAAAGGAAATATTAGTTGACAAAGGAAGGTTTTATAAAGGATATGTTCAAGGTAATATAGTTTTTTCTAATTGTGTTATATTATATTAATACTATCTTCCAAAATGTTAATTTGACAATGCATAGTGCTCTAACCAGCATCCAATGTTGACAAATAAGCATACAACTAGGCTGAAAAAAACATTGCAAAGTTCTTATAGCTTTCGTAATCTAGTTTAATGTTCTCTAATCTGCTTGATCAGGTTCAAGGATGATGTGAGCAGGCCTCAAATATATTATGGAAGAATGCTTAGATGGATCTGTAGAGTGAAAGATTCTTCAATTAGCGACTTAATTGGCTGCAATTGTGTAGCATAAAAAATAAATAAACTTATAAAAATGGCAGCTATTTAACTTGCATGTAGGAAGAATACAAGAAAATGTTTGGGGTAATAATCTTATTACTTTTGAGGCTGATGGAACTTTTTGTAGATCGTGGCCAAAGAAACCTTAAACCATGTCTTATGACTAAAAATCAAATGTCTTCCTAAGGAGCTAAACAGCTTAACTTTACTCCTGTTCATTACAATAGGTCTACTTTTATTTGGAACTTGTGAGTATACTTCACATGACAAACGCATGGTATATTACAAAATCTGAGTTTAATGATATATTTTGTTGACTTTTTTCTTGTCTGGTTTCTACATCTGTCATACATTATTGTAAATACCATTTCTCATTCTTACAAAAGACCACCTTATTCAAACATACGATTCTATTTTATTTCAATTTACTTGAATTGCATGTGAATATGATGATGAACATGACATCTTATGGAACATGTCTGCAATTTGGTTTAAAATAGGCATTTACTTTTACTTTAATGGATAAGGTATCATAGATAAGCAAAGCTTATGATATCTCGACAGAAGCCCTCATTTGTTGCAGGATATCTGAAGTGCACAGATGAGTGTATTTGACGAATACAACATTGAAAAAATTGTTCCACAGAGGTCTGATGTTCTTTCTGGAGTTTAGTTGCCACTCAGACTTGATTCATGTACCCAAATTTATTTACAGGATCTCCAAATAAATTAAAATCATTTAACACAAGTTTAACAGTTTAGCTGAACATTAGCTCACGAGGCACAAAACCTAGCTGACTGAAGAGACTCTAAGAGTAAAAAGTAACATAACACAACGGTAACTATTTGATGGCAATTACTAAAGTTCGATTCGAACGCCTGAAAATATAATTTCGAATCTTACAGACTTTCCTATGTTTATGTAAAGTTCTCACACACAAGTTCGGTAGGATTTTGACAATACAAGCATCGGGAAACGTTAGGCACCAAAGTAGAAGTCCCTGAGCCATGTAGCTAATTCCAAAACATAATTTTTGGGTGAAATCAGTCCATCGAAAAGCTGGCGACAAACATGTAGAAACTATATAAATGCAGAGCTGTGTCAAAAGACCACAACTTGCATATCAATACCTTCCCTGCATAAGACCTACATTGAACATCATTAATAGATAGTAGACTGGTAGGGAAACAAGGTATACATATTCTGTGGATTTTGATATTCTGTAACGTAGCTTCACAGTGTTCTGTGAATTGTTGCTACCCCTTGTCTTTTTGAAAATTAGAATCTGTGAGTTGTTCTTTTGCAAGAAGTTGATGAGAAAGTTTGAAGTAGACATGGTGTTATAAATGAAAGACTCCTCTAGTTTTGAATACTATTTATACATTAATTTCCTTGCTTAGTTTTGCTATAACCAGACGTGGCACTGACACTGTACCAATTTTTGGCATGTTGTGGTGGTTACTCAGTGCAGTTTTGTACTTATTTTTCCTTCAGTTTATCAGTTCAAATATATATGCTGTGAAATCTAAATTAAAAAGATATGTATATTCTATAGGTGAGCTTGGATCATTTGTTGAAGCACACTTGGAAGATGGTATTTTGACAGCACAAATTGATACCAAAAAAGATTCATTTATTGTGGAGGTAATACTTCATTTACTTGTTTATATACTGGGAAAAATTTGGGCAGAATACTCTGATGAATCTCAGTACTATATATGGTAGTGACAGAGCCCTAAGTCACTTTTCTTATACTTAATTCTTCATGTTTAGCTGAATACATATGTATCTAAAGTAGACATGATTATTGATAAAACATTTATTCTTTACAATTCAGGTTTCAAGGTTTGTCACAAACGTAGCAATGTCACAGTGCAGAAATTATGAACCAACCAGCCGGATGTACAGGGATATGTTTATGTGTCTGTTATATACTTTCAAATGTCATTTTTAAGTAACTGGGAAGAATTGAGGTTCATTAAGCATAGTTGAAATTGATATGATAGTAAAAATAGTAAAACCTAACCAACTAGCCAAGGCACTAATGAGAATTCTTGTTATTTTGTTTTGACATTTTCAGGTAAGTAGATTAGTGATACATTTACACTAGCATACCAATGTAAAATGCATCATTATCATCATCATTATCATCATGAGTAGCCTGAGATAGTCCACTGCTGGAAGTAGGCCTTCTCCAAGTGTTTCCATCTATTTCTGCCCAAATCTGTCCTTCCTCATGCG
>JANTCA010002300.1:0-11430 GCA_024741275.1 Chironex yamaguchii | reverse complement strand
TGGTGGTGGCGGTGGCAGTGGTGGTAGTGGTAGTAGTGGTAGTAGTTATAATGATAATGGTGGTGGTGGTTGTGGTGGGGTCACACCCGAATCTGAAATTTGCCCCTCCAATGAAAAACACCACCAGCCACCACTGCTTTTATTTAAATGAAAAGAAACCATCAAAAGGTGATAAGGTTAAGAAGTAAGTACAACATTACAACCTTAAATGCTTCTTACAGAAGAACCAAAGACTTCAATAAAGACAAAAGTTTTGAACAAAAAGAAGAATCCTATCAATTTCTTTTGGTACACTAATTTTCACAATCAGCATAAATAGCAGGGCTTAGTTAGTACCTTAAAATAAATTGCTTACACAGCTTTTGACACAAAAAATAAAGTAAGAGGGGTTTTTCTTAACTTTTCATTTCATTTTATCAAGACATCTTCAATAACAAAGCAACAACACTGGAATCAATCCCTCTGTAAGTCCATGCATATATGTATAATTGTGATGTTTTCCTCCATTAATAGTCTTAAGGTTCAATTTAAAAGTTATGCAATGCCCATGTTGTTTCCTCCACAAGTCATGTCTTTGCTTTGACATTGTGTTGCAGGATTACACCAAACAGACTTATGACAACATGTCAATCTTAAGTGCACAGATATAGCTTGAACTTGTTGCCTTGTGAGCTAGGACTTTTATCCAAAAGCCAAGGGTTGCAGATCCCTGACTCAAAAATCATTGACACGAAATCCATAGTTCGTAACATACCATGATAAAAATCAAGCTAATGCCTTTTAACAATTGCCTTTTGAAGCTTTCTGGCTAGAGACTAGATTTACTGCCTAAAGTCGATGTTGCTTTTAGGATGCCAGGGGGCCATTCCCATAAAGTATGTCTGATAAACTGCCACCTTTTCTTAATTTGGACAGATTCCTGACAAGTACTTGTTGCAGTGACTAGTATGGCTCTAATGCGAGACTTTCATATATCTATCTGGTGCCTTTCTTATTACAAGAACGGGCATTGTTGGTGATAAACTAGGTAATTCTCCAAATTTGACTGTAATATGCTGTACTGCATTAAACTGATCTGTGAAGGCATACTTCGTGAGATAAATTAACATATTTTGCCTATAGGAAAAACGGAATCTGAGTTCATGTACTGTCAAGATAAATACGTAAAGTGTCGTGTTCTGTGAAGGTCCTTTTTGTAGCATACTCAACGCAGGTGATTCCATTGCCAGGGTTGGGGAAGTTACTAGGAAGTGAGGTCTTTATGAGGGTGGGTTCCCGTTACCTTCTCTGACTAATGGTATTTTGTTTGTGGTGACGTGGATTCGAACTCGCAACCTCGGGTTTGCAAGATCGTCGTCTTATCCACAGTACGACGTAGGCTCTTACGTGAGGCCCTTACAGCAAACGCAGTGCAGCTTTTTCAACACAAACAAAACCCATAATAGAAGGTCTCATTCCTGAGTTTCTTGGTTGCATTGCTGCCGTATAATTTTCTTACAAAACAAGGTTAAAGTGGCATTACATTGTAAAATGACACTAGAACCGACGAACTGATGGTCTCCATAAACTTAACTTTGCTTGATTTACAGTGGGGTTAAAACCGATCCGTGGTAAGCCTACTTAACTTAGTCTGGGCTACACTTCAAATTCCAAGATTTACGGCTTATGATTTCTAAATTCTTTAAATAAAACTGTTGTTTGCTCAAGGCCATAACATTCTTTACGCAAATCTGACGTATATATGCATTTAATACCACTGTAAACAGCTGTGCTATTAAGACAAAACACTCAAAAACAATGAGCCTGGAAAATGACCAGATTGTGGCATTTAACAAGGCACACGTGATACAATGTCTTCCAGCATGAGATTTGCCTCAAGCCCAGATTGTTAACAGAAATGATAACGAAGCCCGACAACGATACCGTTCAATACTGTCACAAGGTTCTCGAAGGAATTCCTTCAAACCGTGCAACCATATGAAAAACAATTTATAATCTATAACGACGAAATGATAGTTACCTCCAGTTGCCTCTCGGAATGACTCCAATCCAGAAACTTCATCAAGGCCACAGACAACAAAATAATCAGCAAACCTTTGATTTAAAGCTGTCATTTTGTCACAGCATAAATCTTTCTAAGTAGCGCATTCTAATGTAATCATATAATTGTCCCTTAGACATAATGGAGGAGAAATTATGGTTTTCATGCTCAAACCAACATGCTCTTCGTATGTTCCTCAGCTCCATAAATTTTTAAACAAGTGTTTGGCAAAATCGGAAATAACCTGGGGCGAGTTGATATATTTCTCAGACAGGAAGTCCTTGCTAAGAACACACATATAATTTCTTTTTATTCAAAAACCACTGATGTGTCTCCCTGTTCTCCTTACCATGCAATATTCATGACAGGAAAGGAAATTACTAACGAAGTACGGAGGTATAAATTTTTCATAATGGTGGTTTTTAGTGCCTGGTAGGTTATTTAGCTGACTACATGCAAATGGCCTGTCCTGTCTCGTATATGGATGGGCAGATGAATGAATAGATGAATGATTGATTGATCGATTGACTTATGGATGCATGGATGGATGGATATTGTATGCTTCCTGTAAATTATTTCTTTAAGGTTGGGTTTAGAGACAGGGCCGTAGTCGGTATTTGAAAAATGAGGGGAACGGGGCATAACGTCTGTCAAAAACTAGGTTCAATCCTTACCTCGTCACTTAGTAACACTTTAGCCAAAATTGATGAACTTTGTAAAGTAGCATATGCCAACTTAGTTCTTGACGCCCGAAATTATATACGGGATAGACTTGTGAAACGCAAATGTGTGGAAATGATAGTTGAATAACATGAATCAGTTGGGGCTTGGCTTTTTTCTTCAGGGGAGCCACAAGGGAAATGGCGCCCCTTCAAAAGAAAAACAGTTGTCAAGCTCACGAGGAGATTGGTAGCGTTTCCATTAGATGACATATCTGCTCTTTTTTCAGGTATATTAACTTTGCTACCAGTGGCGGCCGGGCTGTTTTCGTCGGTGGGGAGCGGCAGACAAATGGCGCCACTTTATGGTAAGCATAGTTGTCAACCTTATGAGGAGATTGGCAGCTTGAAAATTTTTCTAACCACTTTTAAATTTTAATAAGACTGAGGATAGAAAAATCGATCTCCAGATGAGTACAATTTGCTGAACAAAATATTTGAAACAAAAGAGAAAGAATTTACTTATCATATCAGTCATATCTTTAACACTGTAGTCCACAAAATACATGCAGAGTTAATAAAGTGCCTTAATGGCGAGTAGAGAGTGTAGTGAGTTAGATGGAGAAATTCAACAACTAGATTGTGATATACAAATTCTCGTAGCATATCCTCTAACAAAGAAATCTCTTGAGATATTTCTCTGAGCTTATATTCGATCAAAGCTTAATTACATGCATCTTAAACCAAAGTAATCAAATTCCTGGAAAGCAACTGCTTATATAGGTTTTAGGAGTCCACCTAGAAGCCAGTAGAACTCTCCAGAACAGTATAAAATGTTACAGCACACAGCAAAATAGTCTAGAAGCTTTTAGAACAAAATAGAATAAAATGGAACTTTCTAGAAGCCTCGTGTAAATATTGCATCATTGTTGTTCCTGCAGCACAGAGAAGGTTTCTAGAAGATTCTAAGTATATATATCACTTTCTAGAAGGTTCTACACGTACATTTTCAAGAAGGTTATAGACGTCCAGGGCAATTTCTGGCTACATTAGTTTCCACGATTAGAGATACATTTTACGAACAAGACTAGTGATATCTTTATGGCCAAGTCTAAATATCCTGTGCAATATACCATTACAATTGAATTAATCGCAGTAAAAATGAATTTACTTCCTATACACAAGTAAACTGGACAGAGGACAACAATATGTAATAGGAGAGGTTTTACGTCTAACTACCTTTAACGATCTAGCTATTTTTATTGACAAGCTTGTCTATGTCTTTAACAAATTGAAATCGGCCAAAAATTGGTATAAATCTTTCCTTAATTTTATAGAAAATGGCTCATTTCAAACTTTTCAAAATGACATCTTTTAGGAAAATTGCTCAATAACAGCGTTATCATCAAAGTTTCCTCTTTTGTATTTATTAAGATTGCTTTTATAGGTTAATGAAAGCAGTTACACAAAACTATCAAATGTGACAGATATTTACAAAAATGTTATAAACGAGCTTTTGAAAGTTCATCCGAGTTTTCTGCGAACAATTCAATAATATTCTTTACATCTAGGGAAAGTAAAAATCATTCTTCGCGGTCATTGTGAGCAGGGAATCTAATCTTGTTTGAGTCATGCTTGATGAAATCTGCATTTTGATCCTCTTCAATGCGATCCTTTCAAAAAGATACCTTTATGCGGTAGTGGAGGAAACTGGGACGGCTACAGCAATGAAGTACACCTGACTTGAGATTGAGTATGCATTTATTAACTTGTAATCTGGCTGACAGATGAGAGGAAGTGCATCAATGAAGAAAGGTGGCCTTGTTCTTCTCAGTTTCTCATCAACTGCTTCAACTGCAACTCTACCTGTCTCCTTTTATCAGCACCTATGACCATAGCCGCTTTGATTTGTGCCTTATCCTTATCTATGGAATTGTCAGGATGGTCATAGGCATCACCATTAGCATTGTCGTCATCATCATAATCATCATCATTATCATCAATCGTCATCATGATTATCAGTTATCATCATGACAATTAAAATCAGTTTTATCAATATCTGTGTCATCTTTGTCCTGGAAGACCACACTTAAGTCTTGCAAGAGCTAAATAGTTCGGCATCAGTAACGGTCCAGCTTTTATATCCGGCTAAAACATTCATGAAAATCCAGAGATGTCATATACTGCTACAGGACGTGAAAAAAGTGACTTGGAGCAAAAAATGAAAAAGCTTTGAGCAGGACTTGGCTCTTCTTAAAACACTCCCTGATTCCACTGGAAACGTGATTCTTGGCTTGCGACAATCTGACACTTTAAACAAACTCCTTTCACACCTAATAGCTTTGTAATGATTGACCTTCTCGACAATGAACGTGAATTTTTTGCCTTTAGCTTCGTTGTGAACAAGAGAAATCCCAGACATGCAGCAGAAGCAAGAAGGTGACGTCTAGGTGTCTAGGTGCAGGACAAAGGACATGTAGTGACAAAGGTTGTCTCTATACAGGACAAACTTGTGAGTTTGATGAGGACAACTGCCCCACGTTCAAAATTTGCTAAACGATTTTTATCAAATAGTCATCCCTAGAAATTAAAAGATCCTGTAAAATATTTAGACAGGTCGAAGCTGAAAATTAGAAAACGAAATTTAGGAATGTAAATAAAAGCCTGTGTAAAATTTCTTGCTTACTTTTACCATATTTATACTTCAATTTGTACAACGTCATCACACATAAAGCTCCTGTTGTCAACGAGCTGCAATTCGCAATGGTCGAACATTCTATTCGCTTACACTACGACCTTCCTTGCTGACCATGCAACTAACCTTTTGAAGCATTTTTAACTTGATGGTCTCAAAGTATATTCCACAATCGGAACATGTATGTCATTTCAACACATCTTGATCCACAGATGGACAGGACTAGTCGCATGATATTCCCCGAGGATTTTTTTTAGTTTGATTGGGCATCAGGATCTTTTTCAATAAAATATTCTGATATAGCGATAAGTATGTGGCATCTTTGTCATCGTTTGCCCACTCAATTCCTCTTAGCGTATGAACCACTGGTATAGGTGGTGGTAAAAATCTATCAGGAACAACTTTGAAGTATGATCATTGGAAACTTGAGCAACATTTTTCATTGGAGCATTTTACAATTTGTAAGAGATATTGAGATTGCTGAACATGACACACCTTCCACATTTCTGGTTTTATCCCTGGATAGCAGGTGCATCGTCTTCTATAAATTTTGCAACTACAGAGTTGCCATCCATTACAAGGCCCGACCAGATTTTAGCAAGAGTGTATCCAGCAAATTCAAAGTATTTTAGCTCAAGGTTTTTGTCAATTGTCCAAGCTTATCAAGCTCAAGGATAATGCAGCTCAATTCTAAGCAGAGTTTCACCATTCTGTACTGAACACGATTGAATGCGCTTTGGCCGGGAGCATTTGTTGCCACGAAAAACGCATCCAGATCATTTTCAATGAAACACTTAATTGAACAGTTTTTTGTGTTTTCATACCTCGAGTTTGCATCTGGACCTCCATCAACAGTAACTATCATTACCTTCTTGTCTTTACCTCTGTCAGTCTGAATACTTGAAAGATTACTTCAGTGGGGTCCAGAATTGCAGCTAGCTCTTCTAGCGATCTGATTGACGCCCGGACAAACTTTGTTGATGATTGCGAAGCGTGCTTTGAATTTTGAGCTTTGTACAGCCTAGCAGGGGCAGTGTTCACATGCCTTTTTCCTTCAATTGTCATGTAGCTTCGGGGCAACAAATAAAGGAGCGTTTCAACTCGAACCCTTGTTCATTCAAAGCATCAGTTAGTTGGTATAACGTTTTCACTGGTAGTATTACTTCGTTGTGACATCAGTGGTGGGCCACGGAACCTGATATCATCATTCAACAAATTGCCTTGATCAATTCTGAATTATCGCACTTCTTGGGTCGACCCAAATCAAAGGAAGCCTTGCCCATCAACTCTTTACAAGTTGTTTCGTCCATGCTCTCAAGTTTCCTCTCGTTATGTAGCTTTTCCTGTCGAGCTGCATTTTGAATTGTTTTTTTCAACTCCTTCTTCAGTCACATCAACATCCTTTGCTTAGTTAATATTTCTTTACGATCGCTTTTAGATGCTTGTCCCAAGTCTCGTTTTCAGTAGAGTGACAATAGTATTTCATTTTTGATAGTAATTATTTTGTTCAATTCGTCTTGTTTTGGAGTCAACTTGAGTTTTTGGTCTGCATCGGTCGGCGTGATGGTGATTTCTTGTGATAAAGAAGATGAGGGAGTTGCGTCACTTGGGGATGGCTTATAACATAAAATTGACATTTAATAAGTTTGCCTCAGTAGTTTGACTCTCGGAAATGGCTGACTCATTATATAGGGTTGATACTAAGTCAAGAGAAATAGAGGAGCATAGAAGGTAATGCATATCAATATCACTGTGGTGCATTTTACAATTGTATCCCAAGTTTGCACCTAAAATATTTCAAAAGATCTTCAAACGGATGTTGCAACTTGTGTGAAGAAAAATCACATAAGATTTGTAACTCTTTAGATGTTGTGGACTTTTAGAGAGACTATAACAATTTTTTGACAATTCTTACAGTAATTATCGGAGTTTTATAACTGCGCTATAAATGGAGGGAATACGAATTAGGCTACAGTGATGCATTTGAACCATCACGTTACAAAGTCTTAAAGTCACAATAGCCCTAGCTACCAATTGAGCCATTTTGAATTGGAAAACAAAAGTGTGTAGACAGGAGCTTTATTATGACATGAGTTGTATGCTTTTTATGAGCTACATTTCGAGAAACACTTCTCCCATCATCAGGCTACTAGAAATGATCTAATACAGCTATATTATTCTTCCTCACTGCGGATGTCCCTGGTGACAGGGATCAAAATGTCCTGAGGATTGGCGCCATAGCGATTTTGTGTTTGTTGTGTTTCCTTTGCTAGTGCTGGAAGCCATATTTCTGGAAGACTCTAAGATATGCTCTTGATGTGATTGCTGTGTTGTAGGGAGTGAATGGTTTCTTTGAAATTTCTTGTCGTTGTGTTGCCTCCTTGTCTATAATTTTCGTGTTATCCTAGTCAAAAGTATGGTTATGGGTCCAACAGTGGTAAGCTATTTCATACTGTTTAGTGTCACCATTCTGAACAGCTATCTTGTACTCCTTTTCTCCTTGCCTCAAGGAACGCTTGGACTCACCAATGTAAGTAGCATGGCAATCCGTACAATCTAGATTGTATACAATGTTGTTGCTTTCTTCTAGAGGGGCTGGATCCGTTGGTGTTGGGATTGCATTCCTACACCCTGACAGGCGGAACAAGTATCGATCTTAGTTTATAGTTCCTGTTAGTTGTTGTTTTGGTATTCTGTGATAGATCATACTTAAGTTACCACAAGAAGTATTCCTTATTGCGTTTCGACTCTGGTTACATTTCTATCACAGAATCTTACAACAATTAGATATGGAAAGTAAAATAAACTGTTTCGACGGCCAAGGCAATTTAAAGGAATTCTTGACAAAAGTGGAATTACATTCGGCTCTGGAAGAGTTTTCTTTTGAAAAGCAGGCCCAGTACTTAGCGAGCAGGCTAAAAGGACCTGCATTCAATGTTTATATTCGATTGTCAGACGACGAACGCAAAGATTTAAGAAGGGTCAAGGAGGAGCTCCTTAAGGAATTCGAAAAGGGCCAGCTAAACTGTGAGGAAGCGATTTTCGAGTTATCAAAACGAAATCGCCAAGCAGGTGAGTCGGCCCTCACATATGCTTACAAATTAATGGAATTGGTTAAGCTAGCATATCCCACCTTTGAAGATTCTGTTAGAGCTACCCTCGCTAAAGACTATTTTGTGCGTGGACTGAAACCCGAAATGCTGACAGCACTAAAATCCTTAGACAAATTCCACTCATGCGACATCAAAGCCTTGGCAGAGGACACAATACGTCTCGAATTGGCTGGTATTAAATCCAGCATCGACAAAACCCATTCAGCTAATGCTATTAGCATTTTTGATGATGTTGCACTGTTGCCTCCTAATGTCATTGACCAAATCACGGACAAAGTTGTTGATAGATTTCACGCCATGCAAACCCAAGATCAATCAGGGGGTAATGCCTTGCCCAGTTATGGAGTAAATTACACGACACATTCCTCGTATAGAGGTCAAGGAACCCCTTTTGGTTGCCATTCCGGAAACCGTGGCCGGGGCTCTCAATTCACAGGAAATTCCCGCCATTGGCCTAGAGCTATCCCACCACAGAATAAATGCAGAGCATGTAAGAGTACAGAACATTTGATTGCGAGTTGTCCATCTCGATTTTGTCAGGCTTGTGGACAACGAGGCCATGACAGTTGGAACCCTCATGTCCGAATTATCAATGACTATCCACCTGAGCTGATATCTCCCAATCCGAAGATCCATGTTTGTTTGTTATTGCGGCAAAAATTCACAATTTGAAAACCCATGTCATGCTAGATACCGGGTCCACCTCCTCCATTATTGACCTGGGAACTCGTATTGGTCTTGACAACAAAATTGATAAATCCTCTGCCAAAACTCTGATTAATGCTTCGGGTGAACAAATGAAAATACTAGGTGCAGTAAATCTTGATGTCAAAATTCCAGCTATGCAGCTGCACAACCATGTTTTCCAAGTTCTAGACTCGATCACTTACACTAACATTTTGCTTGGGAGAGACTTAATGCGTTTATTCGGCTGCGTAAAATTTGATTTTACTAAGAATCAATTGCAATTAGGATCTACCAGCATTCCCTGTTTATCCACAAAGAGTATGAAGGTCCGATTATGTGACAACACCACGGTTCCTGCCCACTCTGAAATGGTGCTTTTGTAACGTCCACACCGGAGAACTCGTTGTTACTTGGTGATTTCGAGCCACATTATATACCCAACACACCTGGCCTCTATGTTACTAGATCCCGAGTTGTCCCCAACATCAATGGTGTGTTTTGTATCACCGCCCTGAATGTCACTCCCTCAGATATGCTGTTGAACTCGCAAACTATCATGGGTACCATTGAGCCGATTGGCAAAATCGTTTCCTCGACTAGCGTAAAAGACGGAACAACCGTCCGTTTTTGCTTGGACGACGTTCAAATCAGCGACAATCTGTCACTCCAGGAAAAATCCCGACTGCACAATCTCCTTCAGGATTACCAGGACATTTTTGCTGATAACCCCCAAAAGCCACACCGAACAACGCTTACCCAACATCAAATAATCACAAACAATGCTCCCCCCGTGCACAGTAAACCACGACGAGTTCCCGTTGCTTGGTAACAAAATTTGAAGGGGCAAGTGTCAGAGATGCTCTCCAATGACATCACTCGCCCTTCGTCTTCTCCTTGGAATGCTCCAGTATTATTAGTAAAGAAGAAAGGCAACACCACTCGATTCGTCTGTGATTTCTGTGGAGTTAATGATGTGACAAAAAAGGATACCTATCCCTTACCTCACATAAAGGATGTCATAGACAAAATGGCAGGCGCCTGGTATTGGTCGACATTGGATGCGGCATCTACCTATTGGTCCATTCCATTAGTAGAGACGGACAAGGAGAAAACTGCCTTTTCGGTACCTAATGGTAAATTCGAGTTCAATGTGATGCCCTTCGGTCTCTCTAATGCAGGAGCTTCATACCAGAGAATGATGGACATGTGTCTGTCTGGGTTACCAACAGACAGGGTTCTTGCTTATATGGACAACATTGTAGTGTTTACATCCACATTTGATGCACATATCAAAGAATTGGCTGCAGTTTTCGCTCGCTTGAGATCCGCCAATGTTTCACTGAAAGCATCAAAATGTGTTCTTGCATCTGATAAAGTGGATTTTCTTGGTTACGAGCTGTCATATAATGGCATTCAACCACAGCAACGCTTGACTGAGACCATCAGTGCTTTCCCTTCTCCAACCTAAAGGAAAGAACTAAAGGAGATGATGGTCATTTGCATCCCATTGCCTATTTTTCTACTGCTTTTAATGGTTCTCAGCGTAGTTGGGCAGCAATTACAAAAGAGGCCTTTGCTCTCATTCTCGCAATTCGACATTGGCATGTATACCTGTCAGGTACTCCCTTCATTTTAAACTCTGATCATAACCCTTTAGTTCACCTTCACACTCGAAAAGATCCTCGTGGCAAATTCGCCCGTTGGATGGCCGAATTGGAAGAATATGATTACACTGTCCAGTACATTCGTAGTAAGGACAATACAAAGGCTGACCTCCTCTCCCTTAACCGAAGTGCTACATCTACACAACCAGTTTCCTTATTTGAAGACAAAATTTATGCGACATGTTTACGTAGTGGGTCTTTTATGGAACAATTGTTACATGAACAGCAATCCGATTCTGTTATTCACAGTGTCAAACAGTGTGTGAAGAAAGGTGACCGAATTGTACATGGTCGTTTCAAGCGCATTCAAAACCAACTTTGGATAGAAAATGGTCTGTTAACAAAGTCGGGTTGTCTGGTTATTCCAGCATCTCTTCGCAAATATGTTGTCATCGAAGGTCATAACATTGCATATTTTGGTACGGATAAATCTTATGGATTATTAAAAGATCATTTCTTATGGCCAAATGTGTATGGCTACATACGTCAATTCATATCTCTTTGTGTTCATTGTCAACAAACCAAATGCGACACTGCACCACCTAAAGCACCATTAGTGGAAATGGTAATT
>JANTCA010002299.1:0-11431 GCA_024741275.1 Chironex yamaguchii | reverse complement strand
ACTCTGAGGAGTGTCAGACGAAAAAAGCTTTTAAGTATGATTTTAGCGCAATGTCGCAAATTTTCAAGGCGATTATCTCTAATTATAACTTAAACCTATCATAACAACAAAACAGTTGAATGTTTTGTCCGGTTTTCCATCTGGTTGATTGAACCATCCTTAAAATCGAAGATCAGGAAAGACTCACTCGTCATAACACAGGCTATCACTGAATTCATGGTTTTAATGAGTAAAGATATCTTTTTGCCATTGCTGGAAAAGGACATGTAAAATCATTTAATTAAAGTAATTAGTTTAATCACAAAGATTTAACGATAGAGGATTACGATATGCTCCAGTGAAGCTACTCTTTGTCACCTGTATTGAACGTATAACTTTCGCTACTTTGTCGTATTAATTGGTTGTATTACGTTCTCAACTCAAGATGCCTACAATGCACCTGATACCTCAAAAACGCGGTGAGCTTAACTCTAGGTTAACTCTAATTATTTTGGACCTACTCTTTTAACTCAATCTTTAAATTTGTAGTTGCATCAATGATGAAAATAATATCAAGTGATTAAAAATTGTATAAAATAAACAACTAACCTCCAGAAGGTGAAACGGTTTGTCAACAAAGAAATTTTAGCTTTGAAACTGGATCGGCTGTGTAATGATAATTTTTGGAATAGCGTCTCACGAAGTAAATTCCAAAACCTAAAACAATGTACATTTTTAGGAGCGTTTACTCTCATGTCGCAGGTCTGAAATAAGGTGAAACTAAAGACAAGAGGAGGATCCTAGGAGTTACCTACGTTTTGCTAATCTTGACTTCTTGATTTTTCTGAGTTAACACTTTCAAGTCTTAAGTCTGTTAAAAGTGTAAACAGTTATCAGAAAAGTGTTCACAAATTGATCTATTCTTTGTTGCCCTAACCCCGGTTAAAAATTGTAAGGCAAAAAACATGGAGAAGTAACTCTCTTATGGGTCAAAAGACTACAAAGGCTAGGAACCATTTCTAATTTGAAAAGGTAAAATGACCTTACAGATAAGAAAATCTCCTACATATCAAGCTTTCTATTTATTCTGTTTCTAACTGATACAATGGCAGGTTGTCGAAAAGTGTTTCACATTTTTCATTTTTAGGATTGAAAGGGATGAAATTTTATCAGTCCTGCAACCACGCTTTATTCGCAAACGATAAGAAAGCTGGGTGGTATTTAGTAGAAAGCAGAGAACGAACTCTATCTGAGGTCCATTGCCGTCTAAACAGAAACTTGGTATATACCTCTCTTTACACAAACACAGCAAAAAGTACACTTGTAAGAGGTTTTCGCCAACCAGGCAGCTACAAATATAGCTTGACGTATGGCATGTCATTAGATTCAATCCAGTCGTTACAGGCAAATTCATTGTCATGTCGCCAGTACCTCTCAGCAAGATGCCTTTCGTCTGCTCTGATTTCAAATGATGCCGCATGGGTAACGGACAAGATGTTTACCAAATTAAAGTATTGGGGTGGATTGGGGAAAGGAAAAACTGGGTGTTGGTGCCATTACAATAAAAGCTGTGTTTCAGCAAATTATAAATGTAATTGTGATGCTGGCACTTCTGTCGAAACACGTGATCAAGGATACCTTTATCATTCCTCTACATCATTGCCGTTGACATCTATTCACTTTGGCTCTACTAAAAGCAAGTCTTCGTACATATATTACTCTGTTGGTCCACTGGAGTGCAATTCAAAATTTCAAGGTAATGATTTTTTATGCATAATGAGACTTAGAGCTCCCGTGGTCCAGTGAATAAGACACTTTCAAGCCTGAGGATGGAATTTCTAATATTTTTACTATAATTTTAAAACATCTTTCATGGTAAAAAGTATATAAATCCTATGATTATAAAGAACGTACTTCAATACACATCATAACGGCTACTTTTCTTAATCTTTGAGTTATTTTCTTAATTTATTAGGGTAATATGTACAAACAACAAATAGATAAACAAGCCAGGAAGTAATAATAAATGACCCGGTGGCTATTACTTTAGAAGTTATAATATTTTTCATCTTTATATTCCTTTTGCTTCATGTTATCCGCAAACTGTAGGAAAGTATGATATGGTAATTTCCATAGGCAGATTCAAGATTTTCTTGCGGTATTGCCTGTTGTGTTGATAACGTATCAGTTAGAGACAAACAATATGCATGTGTCACGAACTTAACCAAACTAAACCAATCATCAATTTCAAAAATTGATAATTAAACAATAGAGTCCATAGGGAGTCCATAGCATCTCTCCTTTTTTTCGAAAATTGCTAACAACGTTTAATAAAGAAAATAGTACTAAGCTAATCAGTTTCTCATTATTATCAAATTGATACTTAAATAATAGAGTCCATAGGGAGTCCATAGCATTGCTTGTTCTGTGCCTAACAAATGTAACTACTACATGTGATTCCCAGTAAACTCTAAGAGGGCGCAATAAACTATAGTAATGTACTCGCCGCAATTATTCTTTAAGCTAGATCTGCATTTTAGCCTTTGCTGGTTGTTTGCAATAAGGAACAAGAAAGACCTTTACATATAAAAATACTTTCTGCTTTCCTCTGGTTAACGTCCTTTTAAAGAGAGAGCTAACTGTTGTGTTTTGTTTTTTCAAAATTATCCTTCCTCGTCTTGTCCTTGTTATGCTTTGCCGTTTTTTGCATTGTCTCATTCCCATTGCACATTTAACAAATATTAAGTTCGGGTTTGTCCTTAATATACATTTAATGTCATATCAGAACAAAAGCATTATAGGCACCTCTTCTACCTAAAACTAGGTACTTTACATTTCTGCATAACT
Organism: Chironex yamaguchii; assembly: GCA_024741275.1. Classification (NCBI taxonomy): domain Eukaryota; kingdom Metazoa; phylum Cnidaria; class Cubozoa; order Chirodropida; family Chirodropidae; genus Chironex; species Chironex yamaguchii. The sequence goes on along the minus strand of JANTCA010002299.1, from coordinate 8,605 downwards.
CCTGGAACTACTAATTGCAGAATTTTAACTTTGTAACGGTGTTCTTTTGTACTCCTTTACAGATATGTCGAACTGTACACAAAGAACACTCAAAGGCTTTTGTTGCCACCTACCCTTTGTTTTTAAAGGAAAAACGTATCAGTCTTGTATTCAACAAGATAGCAGCAAATGGTGTTCATTAACTCCAAAATTGGCTGAAGAATCAGGGCAATGGGATTTCTGCGTCAAATATCCTGCAAATGGTACGTTGTTCTTTGAACCCTCACTTTAGTAGATGCTTCTGTTCTTGAAATTTGAAATAAAAGTCGGGAACTACATCCATCATGAAGTTATCAAGGGTAAAAGAATGCAGGCTAAGGTTGTTTACAGATTTTATCAAATTTGTAACTCAAACAAGACAAAACTGTTAAGGCACCAACGGACAGACTTGATACAGCAGGTCCCCACTAAATATTGTACTTAGACAAACACAACAGGATAAATAGATTATTTGATACAAAGAAGCTAAAATGTCAGTGCTTTTCTTGGCTAAGGTGATTATGAAGATATGAGATAAAAACCTATCTTCAATATCATCTGAAAATCAGAATTAAAGATTAATATGACAACAAAAGTCCAGTGTAATATGGTTTTAAGCACTTTAATTCTGGAGCAGCGTTTACAAAATCTACTATTTCCTCAACCACAAACGTACTGCATTTTCTCTTAAACAATGACAGTGCATCATTAATAAGTAGACGCTAGATATTATTGAAAATGATTTTATTTCCAAAATCCTGAACTACGACCTGAGAATTCCTTGAGTAAATATAACATTTTCAGCCACAATATCCAAATTGATAAGTCATTTATAGTTGCGAATACCAAGGGAGGTGCATCTGGGGTCAGTTGCCCTCCATTTCCGAGTTGAAACAGCTTTGACACGCTTTTTGGAACTTTTGCGGCCCTTGAATAGAAGATCTGCAGTAACAAACAGATTCTATTATCATTGCTTCAACTTAAGTTTTTAAAAACTCTTCTTAGACGTAAATAAATGGCCTCCTGTCTGAAGTTAAGGTCGGAAATAGTTGTATACACCGTACTCTTGTCACCAGTTATTTACTGCCCTCCCTCCTAGATTTTCTCGTGATCCACCCCTCTTAATCCTTCAATAATAATGATTGGTTACCAACTACAACACTTTAGGGAAAAATATAAACACTCCATGTTTCGCTAGTAATGTTTTGAGTTCACCTTTGAACTCTACATAAGAGGCAAGCCTAGAAAGCTTAGCTAATATTTAATACACACATCTTAATACTCAGGTGATACGACAATACTATGTAATTCTAGATGCAAGACATTATAAGATGTGGTTATGCTGAGTTGATTCTATTATCTGTTGATAAAACGTTAGCCTTAGTTTTTCAGAATAGTTATATAATAACACCAGGTGCTTAGAGATATCCTATTATCATAGTGAATGTAGGTAAAAGTGTAGATGCAGATAAAAGTACAAGATGCCATGGACACCAAACAGGATGCATGCAGATAAAGTATAGGAGCGCTACATCATTTAGAAAAATTAAAATAGATATATAATGCTCTTGAACCAATTTCGTTAATTTCTCAAAGTCTAATTAAACATCAACTTTTTGGCAGATTTTTCTTAAAAACATGCTGCAGATCAATTTGATCTGCTATCAAATTGTAACTTGGACATGATGGTGAAATTAGTGGGGGTGTGACAACCCACACAAACCCTAATTTGGGCCCCTGTACATAGAGCAATTATGTTACAAAGGTGTTTTAAAACGACGTTTCTCTTTATCATAACATTATGTAGATCAAAATAGAGTTTTATATCAAGGACCTTTTGATGAAGGTGGCTTTATATAGCAGTTAATGCTGGATTTTTGAATCATTTTATGTCTGGGAGAATTTAAAGTAGGTGCGAGTCAGATTATTGCTCCTAAGCCTACTTGAAAGTACGTAGCGAAGAGATGACCACATGTTACCATTTCCGCAAGTCTTACTATTTAATTTATTATATCCTACACCTTTACAGGGACTTGTGAAATGATGACTAGATCTGGATATTGCTGTAAGTTTCCATTTACATACCATGGAGAGAACCACACGGAATGCGTTCCATACAATGGAGCATTTGGATGTAAAATTATCGAAGAAAATGAAAATAATGTATGGGATTTCTGTATGGTTACATCTCCAGGTGTGTGCTATTATCAGCAAATCAAAAATATAATTCATCACTTTTTTAGCTCAATGAAATATGTGTCCAGTAGCACTTGCTTTGCTTTTGTTGATGATAGAGATTATCGAAAACGTAACCAGAAACGGTAACCGTAACCGATGGTTGTGTTGACAATATTTATTTAATTGCGTGTCTGTCTTTTGCCTAAAGTAAAGGAGATGATTGCTAACACTTACAAACGGAGCTCACTAACCGTGTAATTGCATTATGGTATAGATGTCTTTATTATCATTGAATCATTTTGTAACACTAGAAGCAAATTTTGGAAAAGGAAAGGGCCTATTAGTGATTGCATCTGTAAGTATTGTAATGTAGACAAATACCAAAAAAAATAGGGGAAGACAAAAACAACTGGTCAGAACTTGCCCTTTGTTATGCATTATAGATAATACTCAATGTTACTAAAGGCTAAAAAGAAGGCAGAAAACAAAGACAGACATTGATTTCTTCAGGATTGACTTGAAATTGATGACGTGTATAGGAAAAATATCTCTACGTTATTTATTATATTAATGCTTGAATAATAACTAACTGCTTTTAACCGTTAAAGAAGTAAATATAGTTAACTCTCGATACCTTGAACCTTCACGTGACCAATGAAAATGTATAGAGTCATTGAATATTTACGTTATTGGATGTTCGAATTGTCGGAGATATTTCTGTTCGATAGTATTGTTCAAATGGAGTAAAATATCGGTTTGAGCCCACACATGTACGGGTTATTGGGAGTTTACTGTATTTGACTTGCAAATGCTACAAGAATATAATGAGGTATTGACTACAAGAATGAAAACTACATGCCAATTTGTGCTGAAATGGAGAAAGCTGCGCTATTGATTTTAAGATAAGTTCAATCCAAATTATAGAATACGTAACTTTTGTATATATTATTGCTGTTGCTGTTTGGTTCTTTCGACAATTACATGTATTTTAGAAAAGTTTCAGAAAGAAATTTGAGGACCATTTCGTAACTAAGACGGTATCTTGCTTCATGCAAAGTAAGATATGAAAATAATAACTGATCTTGAAATTGGATTGAACAAGGAAAGAAACTGGGATACTATCAACAAACAACAGCAAATGAGGCAAAGATACCATATGTCATGTAGGTAATAATTGCTAACCTCTAATGACACGATAGGCCAAGCACCAAAGGATGGTCAGGTCGAAAATAATTGTATGGTTTGCTAACTATACAACTATATATTGTAATTTTACTGTCATTTTGAAGTAAATATCTTTTTGTTCTACAAATTTTTGATATCCAACGCCCTAGTCAAGCAACAAAAGTCAATTTCTTTAAAAAGAACAAAATAAGAGTCAAAATTACCATTACTGCATTTCACTGACTATATACTATCCCCAGGGAATTCTTTCTTGTGAAACATTAACAGATGGAATAGTCATTTAAGTACTTATAGGATATTGAGTTGTATTCTAATGCCGAGTCAGTAGTCTCCAGTTCGATTGTCACGTGAAAATCACGTTTACAGTATTTTCCTTTCATACCATTGAACCATCATCTTCTTATCTCTTTGACGTATTTGCAGCCTGACAAATGAAAGTGTTTTACAAAGTGGACCCTTAAAATTACAAGAAAGTATAGTGTTATGATCTGGCAATTACATAATTGGGAAGCCTATTAATTAGAATTTTTCTTTTGTATCTCTACTCATTTTGCGTCTACTTAGGAGACATTGATTTTACAATCATGAACAACCAGGTTAAGAATTGGGCTGTGATAAGCAACTGTGTTTACTTGTCAGGCCCTCAACAATGTTCGGATGTGTCATATGCATACAAACCAGGTAAATACAATTTATCGTTTACGTTATGATTTAATTTCATTCCAGGAATATTTTAACAGGCAGTTTAGTATTTTGTGATTATCTTTTTGTCAATAACATGTTCTCTGTTGCGACCAACGTAGTACCTTAACTAAAAACTGTCAGTGCCATCTGTTACTGTCCTGTACGGATTTGCTTGTCAACGTATGTTCTTAAAATTTACATGAACTCCTTGCTGTATACAGGATATTTTCAGCGGACGAGGGAGGAAGGTACAGCTAAGGAAAGCTTTTTGTAGCCCTGCCCATTATGTCATAAGAAAACAACCAGTTTGCGAGAACAAAATTGATATATCATGAATTACATTTTTATTAGTTGTTTTAATATCATTGCATTTGACAAGATATTTCACGGAAAGCATGCAAATAGAACTACTGCGTACCAATAGTCCCCTTCTGTACTAGTCCTGCTCATTTTATCAAGCCTATGTTGAGGAAGAGGAATAATCTAATTTCAAATTTAAATCGCAAAAGCTACCCATAACTATAACACATCATTCATAAATCTAACTACCAGATTTCTAAAGTTAACTGAAAGTTGAACACACCCCAAACTGACAGAACAGAGTATCCGAAAAAATGTTACTGTGACTTTTGAGTCCAATCTAAAGTCTATGTATACATAATGAGTCATTCATTGATTCAAAGTGAGCTAAAATGATTTTGCATGATGTGCAAAGGTATGTGATGGTGTTTGGATTCGTTGAACAAATTAAGAATGGGGATGAAAGGGGTTATGTTTCTATTTCCTTGTACTAGATAAAAAATATTATCTGGTTTCGGTAATAGCACCATAATGGGAATATTAAATATCCAGCTGACAAAGTTAAAATTTTCAAACCTATCTATAAGTGCGTTTAATCCAATTTGGTGCAGCTTCCAGTAGTTTGTACGTTGTTGAAAAGTTTAAATATCTCCGTGACTTCGGACTTCCCTACACCAAAATGCATTTGCTTTGAAAATTTGTGGAGGGCAACTCCCCCCTTGCCCCCTATGTAAGGCCTTTGATAAGCTTACTGCTAGGTGTAATACAACAAGTATTTTCTTCTTGTTCTTTGGCATTAGAAGTGTAATTAACCAGTGGCTTAAGAGTCATAGCTTGAAAGATAATCTATTCAACCTACATTTGTGTCATAATGCGATATTCTTGATGACATTTGGAAGTGAGAACAACTTTTTATCTATTACTAAGTTGTCTACTTAAAACGTTTCCGCAATGGAGACTTTGGTAGATGAGCTGATTGTAGTTAGACTTAATTTTGTTCCCTTCAACAGTTTAAGGAAACTAATGCCTAAAGTTTCTATAACATTTTTACGATTTTGAAATTCAGAGGTAAAATATGCTTCTTTTTAAAGAAAAGCCGTTGCTCTGTATTACAAAGATGATGAAGGACTGAGATTCCCTTTGTCAGAAGGATTGACGTTTTTGTGGATTACCGTCACAACATAATAAAGTGCAGAATTTTAATAAATGCTATTCGTTTTGCTTCCTGCTGACTGGTCTTAAAGATGGTCTAGGGTTTGATTAAGATCTTTGAATTTTACTATCAAATAATCCAGTGCTACAAAATACATAGTCATGATTGAAAAAAATTAAACGAAATTATTGTATCTATTTCTACTAGCTTTGATGGCAAATTGCTATTGACACTGTTGATAAAAAAACCTTTGAATTTTGGTAATATCAAAAATAAGACGTGCCATTATTCAAATACTAAATAGTTCAATAAAATTGTACATTTTTAAGTGGTCTTTACACTCAAGAACGTATTAAATTACTACTATTAATAGCAGAATTACAATCTGCGTATGTTTTAATGAGAGGTAAGAAACTTTGAGTTCGTAGACCAGTTACCTTAATCAATAACGGTAATCACATGATCGTGATCTTCTGCCTCTGTGTGGGGCCATTGGCTGCCAGTTTACACCCATCTGTTGCATGAGATCGTTCCTCCATCTAGTTCTCGGTCTTTCCTTTGACTTCCTCCACTTTTGTGGTGTCTTTTCTATCATCCTAACACCTCTCGCAATGTTGACATGTCCATCCCATCTGTATTTTGCTGTTATAATGGCAGGATAGATACCGGTCACTGAAGTTTTCAGGCGGATCCATCTTGTTGTCTTCCCATCGTGTCGTGTGAATTGAGTGATCAGCTCTATCTTTCTCTGATCCTCCTCCAAAAGGTCACTTTGGTTTGATGTCAATGCCAAAGACTAACTATCTTAAGGTATTACGGTTAGCATGTACTCATACAATTTTTTTTGATTAATAATCAATAAATGAATAGATTTAAGGTGTTATAAATATCTTTATTAAGCATATGACTGTCTTGACGTAAAACACATCTAGCTCTTGACAAGCCATTATTTGATGTTGTTTATCTTTTTTGTCAAGGAGGACAACAACATGCTATAAAATATCAAATGGCCGTGAAGGATCAAACACTGGTTGGACATTGGCGAGAAAATTATTGTGCCAATACACCAAATGTAATCTTTCCTAATTATGTGAGCATAAAAGCATTCTTTGCATTAGCATTCAAGCTTGAACGTTATCTAAAGGATGCTGTTCTACAATCGGCATTCATTTTGGTGTACAATCATGGCAGCATACAAATAAATGCAATGGCTGAAATAGCCTCTTTTGTTGCAAGAGGTAATATGGTAAACAATGTTCTTAACTGTGGTTTTATGCAGTATTTCAGAATATTTCACTATGGATTTGTGCCTTGGAATATAGAACCATGGACGTCGCCACGTTTTTACTACAGTTCAAACATAAAAGGTCTGTTAGCTTCATATTTAAAAAGCAATGAGTTCGAGTCACTTAATACACACATGACATTCGTGGTCATTCCTCAACGGGATTCAACTCCAGACAACAATTATCGAATATTTCCTAGGTACACACATTTGAAGCCCAGACTACTGTTGCTGTACCATCGTAGAAAAGACTCTGCAGGTAATAGCCTTCATTTGATTTATGAAATGACTTTCATAGTTGGTCTTTAAATAGAAACAAGAATGGGAGATAGTGAAAAAAGAGTAGCGTAAATTAGTCATCAAGTTGTTGTCTCGATGAAATTAAGACCTTGTTCTGTTTTGTCATGAGTAAAAGACTAATCGAAGATATTATTAATTTAAACGAAAGCACTAGCTGCTGTACATTGTTTGACAACAAATACTGTTCATCGTTACACAGAACTTCAAACATTTTGACGTGATTCGTTAGAATATTTTTGAGGAACTGTTAACGGAAACCGAAAAAAATAGCAAATTTATATTATTATTATTATTATTATAGATGCATTTCAATTAAGAAATTCCAAAGCTATTGATCAAAACAGAGAGAACGCGGCAGAATGCAGAGAAAAACAACTTGAAAGAGTTTGAAATATATCTAATTGTAAAGAAACAATGAAATCACTCTTTGCGATTCATTCTTTTTTTTATTCATTCATTTTAAAGTTCCACTACATACAAAATGCCATCAATAATTACAACATTACAAAGTAAAAAATTACATTAAGAGATACAAACTAATAAAATAACAAAATTTATAAAGAAATCTGTATGCAGGGAATTCCTTAAAGGAGGAGATCTCTCAATAGGTAAACTAATCGAGCGATGACAATTATTTCTTTTTTTTGTTTTGTTCTTCTCAGCCAATTTTCTTGCAATAAAAACAACGCCAAATAGCCAGGAGAGGATAGCTAGTTTTAATACGGGATTCTTTGTTCCGGTGTTTAAATGTGTACACTTTTGGTATAGCATTTATGGACAGCACAAAGCAATACTTTCTGTGGTGGTTTTCCAGAAGCATGTCACTTTTAAAGAAATTTTCAGAATATCAGGCAGAAATCAATCTACATGGAGAAGAGCAACGATTCCATTACATGGATTGGACCCTAAAACAAATTTGTTTCAAGTAAGGGGCTTTTATACTCAACTGTACTACCAGGTCTTCTTATATTTAATTATATGCTAGATGATCCCCATTTAGCACAATGCTGTTTCAGTGTAAACGTAAGGAAACTTTGGCTTGGTAGGATCCTTTTTCTCTATAATTTTCTGTTAACTTTGCACATCAGAACTTTTAGGTCAATGTTGATGGTTGCATTACATAAACAGTCCGTCATACAGTTCCAACCTTTATTCTATAACAAGCAAGCCAGTTTAAGTTTTCTAGCAAAAGCATCAAAGTATAAGGGCAGATCAAAAAGAAAAACAAAAGGCATATGTTTACTTTTCAGTTTACCAACCTTTATTCTATAACAAGCAAGCCAGTTTAAGTTTTCTAGCAAAAGCATCAAAATATAAGGGCAAATCAAAAAGAAAAACAAAAGGCATATGTTTACTTTTCAGTTTACCGAATATCTTTTTGCAGGAAATTAACAAAGCCCTAAATTAACGATACTTAAATAAACACGAATCAAATTAACGCGGTTAGCCAAAGACACATTGAAATAAGAATTAAATCAACGCGGTTCAGTCAAACTAGGATA
>JANTCA010002298.1:0-11431 GCA_024741275.1 Chironex yamaguchii | reverse complement strand
AGATGCTTCCCATCTGGGCTTGCTTGAGTACCTATTTGTCTGGCACTTTGTCCTACTATTTGATGTTCTGCTTGTTAGCACTGTTCTCAGACATCTCAAGTGAAGGGCGTTCATCTGTTTGGCATGGCGACTGAAGACGGTCCGCATCTACTCTGGGTGGCGGTTGTCTTCCTATGCGGTGGACATGGAGAACCTACCTAAATATCTGTGGTATGTAGATGTATGTGATTCAATATATGTGCCGTGTGAATTATCGTGATGATGTGTGACTAGAGCTATGAATAGACATACAAACTAACGAACCAACCAACAAATAAACAAAGGCCGATGAAAACATAACCTCCTTCGCAGAGGTAGCTACAAGCACTCAGATAGCGGAAACCTCTGCCAAGTCAATGCACTGGATTTCCAGGTTTAAATATTTAAATGGCTTGTTTTAATAGGCGTCACGGAAGCAGAGATTTCCCACGAGGAATTTTCTCAGTAGTTTTGGTTTTAATAAAGATATCGTTACCAAAAATGAGCTGTACTAAAAGGTGCCATGGTAAACGGGTTTTTCCCACGAAGATTTCTTCATTTATGCGCTTTCATAAAGATATTATTAAGAGTTTTAAAATGATCTACAAACCAAATGGTTATCCGTATCACCCTCAAAATTTCATGGGTTCATCCTAGGATGAATCCAATACTCACTTCTATTTAAAACTCTTGAAAATCCAATCTTAACTTGACGTTGCTAACAGACGAATAGACAGGCAAACAAACGGTAACCAAAAGAATACCTCCTAGGTGGAGGTATTTCATAAACATAGAAGAACAATACTTGTAATATAATAATAATAATAATAATAATAATAATAATAATAATAATAATAATAATAATAATAATAGTAATAATAATAATGTATAGAAATAATTTAACACCACATTTCTTTGATTGAAAGTGCAAAACATATTTTAAAAACAAGCGATGCAATGATTGAACCATTCCTCTGTCTTATATTGATGCCTTGAAAGGTTTTAGGCAATTTCATGGTCCGTTCAGGTGTCCATTTGAATGTAAGCGTCTATCTCTTTTTTGAACTCTGTCTGTCAGTTTCTTCGTCCTTTCGTTTACATATGAAAACCAACTCTACGTGCTTGCTGGTTACTATAGAATGCGGTTATTGTTTTGTTTTTATTTGGTATTTGTTGTTGTTATTTAAATTCGTCAGGTTTAAGCGTGACTTTTCATCCTTATCAACAGCGACTGATTGATCACTTTCTGCTCAACAGGAAACTTCATTGATGTCATGTTTATCAGTATTTCTTTCAAATAAGCTTCACTAATCTTAATTTGTGTATGGGTGGGTTCTATGGTCCTCACGAGAAGAGAAAATGTTTTGCAAGACTGTGGACCATAACACATTTCAATACAAAACAAAAGGGTGATATTTCATGACAACAACTGGCTTGATTTTATTGTCAGTGTCAACTTCGTGGGCTCTCATGATGATACGACAAAGAAATGAGCCATTATCTGTAAGGTCCCCTCCCCCCGGCTGTGTTCTTTCGTATACGATCATGAAGAATGTTTCCCACACTGTGCAATGGGATCGGGTTCTTTCGCCTTAAGTCCCATTCACACAAGGAGACGATTTACATCATGATGAATATGGTACCAACATTCAATAACACTTCAATGTGGAACAACAACCACAAATGAGCATGTACTCTTTCATACTGAAGAAGACTGAATGCTTCGTCACCAAGGATCGTAAGAACAGCCGAAATTGAAGCAAAACCAGGTGGAGAAAATTTGACTTTTATTGGATAAGACCAATGGAAAAAACTCGCACTGAAAAGCAAAGTGTATACTGATGAAAATTGTGTTTATTTTGTGTTTATTTAAGTTTAACTGGTAGACTGGTGAAAAACAACAACAATTTCAAGGTATGCAATGGTGCAGAAAACTAACGTCTGCTGTTGAAAAACGCATCTCTTTTGGGTCCTGAAAATTAAATAGCCCACCCCTGACCCACAAATCACTGGAATTATGCTTATTAGGACCCCTGCATAACAAGAATAGGCCCAAGTACAGCTAGCAGAAATGAACACCCCCCTTTGGGAGAGATTCTAAACTCTTGCATTTCATTACAGAAGAACAGAAGTGTTTTATTAAAGAACAATTTAATTTTACGAAATTCTCTTTGTAATATTACGTCAACTTGAGCTAAGTTGATTAAAACAAGACCATGGTGGTCTTAGTTAAACTTCACTAGTTCCAAGGCACTTGGTACCGACTTGTAAGTCCCCTCCATAAAACTAGGCCCCCTTGCTTTAAATTTTCTGATGGCATCTGTGAGCATTGGGTATACGTTTCCGAAGACGTAGAGCTTGGAGTAAAGTAAAGGGTTTGTAAGTGGTCCACAAGACATGGCCACGGTTTAAAAATCTATGGCCCTTTTGCCAAGAGCAAGGTGGGGGGTTAAGTTCATGTCATGTGCCAGTACTTTCCTGTCATTGTTTTATATTAACAGGCATCCAATATCAAAAGAGTTAAATTTGCCCTGAAATAAGGCAGAGGCGACCTTTTTAATTTGGATAAAACTCCAGTGGTTTATCTGTTAGCCATGATTCAGTTTATTGTACTTTTAGAAATAATAATTGTTTATTTTGAAACCATCACAATAAACTTCAAAAGAATAGGGGATACTTTCTGCTACAAAAATGCGGGCGAGATTACACCTCGCATTTTTCAGGAAGAAGAGACGTGTGCATAACGCAGGGTGACCATTGCCCTATGGAACAGTCTAAAATCATGATTTTGTGTAAATGTGTTTATTTTCGCTGTCATCACTCGCCATAATATCACTTATCGCATTCACCAACTTGCAAGCAAGCAAGAAGCCCGCTTTGACATACTTTCCTTGTCATTCCTCGCATATGATCAGTGAAAGTAGAGCATTCAAGTTACAAAGTGGGATGCATGTGTTTAAGTCACATTACAGCTGAAATCAAAGGACATTGAAAGACTTACCATCTTCATGTGTGCTGTGCTTTGTGCGTCTTCAGCTTCCATTCTGTAGTACACAAAAAAAAGGAAGACAAATGCTAAGTTGACATTTCTATATCTCACCAATTGGTAAGCTACTAACTCTGATCTTGCTACGTCATGTGTGCCTATCACTATTGCAAGCAACCAAATTGGAGATTTCAATTCATTGATAACAGGTACTCAAGCTAAAATAAGAGGCGAATATTACCGACATTAAAGTGATACCCCCAACTGTTTTTAGCTAAAACAATTTTTTAATGTTTACTAAACAGCTTGATTAGGATTCTTAATGTCAACCTCATCCGATGCAAACGACAGTAAACAGCAAGTTTGATGATTGGGGTGAAAACTAGCATTGAACTGAGAGGTGAAGAAAAATCACAAGCAACTGTCATTTCACGTCATCACTCAGCTTCTGCGACACTCGTTTGTCACAATTGAGGCAGATAACAGTCGTCTCTTATACACATCAATCGATTGATCATTATTTTGGATATCCTCTCAGTGATTGAGCATGGTAACGAGTGGCGTGTACAAGAAGAATGAAGGGTCAGGATATCATAGTTCTTTAAAAACAATGATCCAAGACATTTTCGTGGGGGCCAAGTCCCTCACACCCACTCCCCAGTTTATCCATGAAGCTTAAGGTGATGATATTGTGACACCATACCTCTTAGATCCAATTATTTCAATTATTGAGTAACCACACAGTGAAAGAAATACTCGTGGCTCTCAATGAACTAGCGAACGGCCCCGAGTGCCCATCTCCTGTTTGTTCTGGTTTAGGGGGGAGGCAGTATCTGAAGCCATTCTAAAGACCCGTGGTTAGAACGTAGTAAACCTCTGCTTTCACACGCACAAGTTTTTTCGTGGACGTAGGAAGGGTGTGCGATTAAATTAGCTATTCTGCAGTTGCCACCAGTATACCATGCATGTCATCCGTATCTCATAATGCGATAGGTGTTTTTTTTCTTCTTAAAAGTAAATATATATATAATGTCATGATTGGTAGCAGCGTCACAACACTCCGAACAGGATTTGAACACGGGCCTCAGATGTCGTGATCAGACTTGTTGATCACCACCATACAACTGCAATTCCTTTTATTTTGTTGACGACATCAACCTTAGCTGCAGGTATTAGAAGTAGGATTTAAGAGTCTGATTTTTTAAAATAATTACGTGGAGATGAGGGAAGCGTATACTTTTATTGCAGATCGGCGGGAATGGTCAAGGTCGGCAAACTATCAACTGAATAGGTTAAAGTTTAAAAGACAGAAAACTGCTGCCACAGCCCAATCTGAGTGCTATAATTCCTGCTTACCCACGAGTTAGATAATTCTAGATAACCTAATGATTCTAAATTGATAAATACATCACGTCTAATTTGATGTAGGGTTCTTTTTCTTATTTTAGTAATTTTGTGAGGAAAAGATTGAAAGTTTACAGGATATGCCATGTAGGAAGAAGGGGAAAAAAGAGAAAATGACGAAAGAATAGAGGTAAGCTCAGTTGTTTTTATAAAATATTTGAAAGAAGGGAAATTGTAACTAAAAAATTGCCATGCCGCCTGTGAACATTTCTTGCGTGCAATTCAAAAATATCTTCAAACAGGAATGTAGCATGAAAAGGTTACAATTAGAAGGAACTTGATAGAACCTTACGAATCATGATAGAATCAGAAAAAAGTGTGCCATTAGAACATTTCAGAAGAGCTTACAGAAATGTCTATAATCTTCAAGATTCCTCTCGAGCGTATACATTTCTCCTTCCCTTCTCCTTCCCCCAATATGAATATAAATGGACATTAGCGGCCCTAGTCCTTCCTATCCATGTGACCTCATAATTATGATTTTAAACAACTTAAAGGGTGTTGGCAACTTTCCTCACACTTGCTTAACTTGGATTCAAACCTCGATCCTCAAGAGCACATGTCATTTAAGGCAAGGCCGTGCACATTAACCCTTTAACTATCCACGCCAAAAGAACCTTTCAACCAGTAATAAATCAAGGCAATTTCATTCTCTGCGTGAAAGATATAATGACCTGATTAGGACACGCCTCAAATATGGTGACATGGAACAAATTGCCCAACTATAATAGTATTCCGCTTAAGCATCAAAGTAATTGAAATCTACGGAACTTATCTTAATGATGCCATTTTCTCATCATCTCTTCCTTCTTGTTATTGGCCTACCTGCCAGATTGCAATCAATCAGGATTCACCGCACTAGTAACTACCCTTATCAGTAAACAACTAGCCACATTGCAAGTCATATAGCGCATTTCTGAAGGAAAACTCATTTCATTTTGTGGTTGTATGAATTCTTTATATCAACCTTGTTTGGAAAACATCTCGCAATACGGACATGTTGAACAGCAGTTGACATAGAACATCGCAAAACAAACTCACTCATCCTATTCATTCCAGTTTTCATGATAACCGGGGGGATGATTGTTGTAATCTTATATATTAATGGCGTTTAACATTCAAAGATTAGAATGAAATAAATGCGTAAAAATGCGATTTTTGTAGAAAAGAGCGAAATATATAAGAAACATCCTTACGTTTGTGATAAGGTTTCTCGCCCAAAAATAGCAAAATACTTGCAGAGACCATGATTACCGTAGTCCTAGTGGTGCATTATTGCCGAATGGTGTTTAATTATTCTTTCACGCCTACTATTTAAAGTACATTATTACATCTGGACACTAATAGTTTAATGAGTAGATACATTTTATTAACAAATGAACGACAAGAAACTTGTTTCATAAAAATCCAATGACAAATGTTATGAGACAAATAGACAGACGCAAATGATACTAACGGTTTAACTTACACGCCTAGACTTAATTTGACACTTTTTGAAAATGTAATAGCTTGCAGCAATGTATGTTACATAAGGTTGTGCTCAGGACAACCTTAAAAATACAGATTAAAGTACGTCACGTACGATTAAAAAACGGAGCCTGCCATTTGATGAAATCAAATATAAAATGGTTTTTTATAACAACAATGGCAACACTAGTTTGTTATGGTGACTAGTTCGGGGTCGCCATTTGTGATATGCTCCGTTTTCATCTATGACTAGTCAGCTAGTAATGACTGCGAAGGGAATTTACTGGTATATGTTAAAGAAAGAGATGTTGCCTCAACTAGAAATTAAACCGATGATATAGTGCATATCAGGCAGATATTTTAAGCAATTAACGCATCGAGGCCTTGTGTCCACGGTGTGGACATTCATTTTCATAGTTATCACTAAAACACAACCAGATAATAGACCAGTAGAGTCCTTTGAAATAAACTGCAAACGTGTAGGCATCTCTGAAGGACTATAGCACTGTTAAATGGCAGACTGCCCGCTTTGAATATCGAAGGGTATGGAGGTCATACTATAGATATGCATATTTAAGTATAAGGCAGAAGAAAAGAGACTTCTGGTTGTGCTGCTATTACGAGCTTCATGCTTATGCAATGTCATGAATAGAGATGCTCACTGCATTTTCTTGGACAGATCCAAAGTTAGAGGCCTTTGTCTTGCCTTCTTCAATTACATCTCTGTCTGTAATCTTCTCCTCTGAAACACTCCTACTGTCAATAGCACGTGATGAAGCCTTATTAAGACCTGAACCCTATTAGTCTTTCTCTCGCTTGACTAGCAATAGTGAAGTCAGCCTCTTTTCGTAAATGAGAAATCTTGGCTCCATGGAACGCTATGAACGTGCTTTAGATTACGATTGTTATCAAACGTACAAAATACACCTGAATTTGCATACGAATGGCAAGGAAGAGTGATGCCTGCATTGTCAGATATCTGTAGCTTTGTGCACATCAAGGGATGCGGGAACGGAAGGAAGGCCTTTTGCTTGCATTGAGAACGTAGGAAAGAGAGAAAGGGTTGGCGTGGGTTAACGCGAAATGGGCTGTATCGTTGTAGATTTTACAAACAAGCTAAATTCCCATTCATATTACAACATACTAAGTATACTATGCTATATTGCCTTATACCATGTTATACTGTACTGTACCATAGTAGATTATATACCATAATGTACTGAACAATACTATACTAAACTATACGATACGACACTACATGGGACTATACTGTACTATATTACACTTCATTATAGTACATTATATTATATTATGCTATTATACTTCTTGCTTTAGTCTACTATAGAGTTATGATGAAGTTTATATGTAAACAGAACAGAAAAACGGATCAGAGAGAAAAACAGACAGAGAGAAAAACAGATCAGAGAGTCAGTTAACGGTTAAGATTGATAATTCAATGTTGAATGATGAAAATTATTTCAGAAAGTAAACTTCGTTGGGCACCACGAAATAGGACTAGCTTGTAATCTGATAACCCTGGTCTTCGTTTTAAGTACTTGATTAAGACCAACCTCTTTCTATCTGTACTAAAATACTGGCGTATCTAGTTATAGCATTTACATGAATCGATCTCTTTCAATGCAACAAAATATCTTTGACAGAGGTATACAAAGTCGACTATGTTCATCCCGTGGCTGTAAGGCCTGAAACCTTACTTCTACTATCATTTGGCTTTTGAAGAATGAAATTGTTTTTCAAGAATATTGACGTTTTAAGTCTGACAATTATTCGCCTACTATACAAATATCTTTCTAGGCAATGGCGTCTGCCAATTCCAAACTGTTCTATTCGACTTATAATAGGATTGTACTCTTAGACTAAACAATATTTGAATGTTTTTAAAAAATAAGGAAACTTCAATACCATTAATCTGATTCCAAGACTGCGTCTTTAGACATATATCACTTTTTTAATAAATGAGCACCAATTTTGTAGCCATAGCAACAAATAAAACATGATACGAACTAGGTCATTCATCGCTGCTTGTAACACAAACGATACTTTCATTCAACGTTTACTTCTATCTTAAATCTGAACTGTTAAACTGCAATCTACCGTATTTAAGCGTACGGCAATAACCAGAGATACGCAAAATACTTTAAAAGTGCATAGTTTAAAAGTCCATCTTAATACATTATCTAAAACGTTAAATACTTTTAATGAACTTAACTTTAAAGAGCATGTCAAAATTGAAACTCACAAAATCATTGTCTTTTAACTCCCGTCCTTCCCTAGCAATACAACTGTGTTATATAATATGTTGATACCATTCCTGCTCATCGACTCCCGATAATAGACATCTTATTCAAACTTGATTACGTACAGTGAAAATAAACTGGAGAAATACATCCATCTGGAGGCAATATTTTGAGTTAAAACACGACGGATTGAATGTTCTTATCAAAGATAGGTTGTTCTTTCATATAATTATAACTCCGAGCTCCGTTTAACAGCCCAATAGGGGGCTGAAATCCAGCTCATTGTAGTAGAAAATAATTTAGATAACTTGCTTTTGTTTAGATCGAAGGTATCGTTAATGGAAAGAGAGCGCACAATTAGTTTCACCCAGCTATAGTGAGTCGATTCTATGTCAAGTCAGCTTGTGTTCTCAACGGGTAAAGAAATATACGCTTGAGCTAACCTGACTCCAGGTGAAATTCAGTTTATTATTAAACGTCAGGATCTCCTTGCTGAGGCAAGAAGGAAGAGAATAAAATACCATCAGCTTCTAATCTTTTGTAAGATATCCAATTATAAATAAAAGACAACGAAAAATAAGAGACGGGTGACGGAAACTGTATATAAATTGTTAAGAATGCGTGCTGGTAATGTAGTCAAGGAACTTTATAAAACATGTGCCGTCTCATGTAGTTTGAAACCGTAGGATCATTGATAAAATCTTGCTTATCGCATTAGTAAGCACCAAGGGTTGATTGTGAAAGGTGACAGCAGATTTAGCTCTTAGCCTGTTTACAATAACATGATAGCCAATGCCTTTTTGTTGCGATAGGAAATAGGTAATAAATTGCACGTTGCAGTTTGCTTATATTTGCTTCCAGGAAAAATGCTATTTTTACATTTCAAAGAAAACTGTCTGTCGGGGGTCACAAAGAATTGATTCGAGACTGCAAGCGAGATCTTGAGATTGAGAAAGTCAAGGCGAGCTTTCAAGATAGACATGATAAGTTAAATTTTAAACAACGCCCTTTCTTCAAGAGAAATTTAATTTGTAAATCTTGTAGGATACATAGTTACATTATATTTTGTGAGTTATTGCACAATTTGTCTTGCGAATGTCCTTATCTCATATTTGCTCATGAACATGAATAGTCTCATACTAATCCACGCACGTGAATACCCATCCCTTCCAATGGATATGAATAGTCTCATCCCAACCCCTAATACCCCTAAATATGCAAGTCGCAGCGGAATCCATGAATATGAGAGTCTTACCCAATCCATGCATGGGAATAGTCTCATCCCAATCAGTGTCTATTTTTATGAATAGACTAACTCGTATCAATACTTACAAGCAATGCGTCCAAGTGCACCTGACTCAAGCAAGAGTATTATTTGATCGATAAATGTTTATGACTTTCGACAGCTTATTACCTCATGTTACATCAATTTGCTTGGTGCTTCATAAAAGGATTGCAGATTCTTCAAAGCAATGTCGGATATCCTAAATATGAAAGAGGTGAAGCTGCCAACAAACCAGAAATGTTGATATCAAAGAGTGTGAAAGAAGCGTTGATTTAATAGTAGGAAGTCTTAGATTGTTATAAGTTAACATAATGAAACAAGAACATTGATTAAAATATGACAGCACTTGTGGGAATGTTTATTAAGTTGAAAGAAAGAAAAGTTTTTATTAAGGTGACGATCATGGTGATTTTGTCATTCATAAACTCAATGGAATGGTGCAGAATGAAATTTAAGAGATTCAGATGAAACAGAGATTGATAAGGTGAGTATAAGATGGAATGGCTAGATGGATGAATAAACGATTTAATGGACGGACAGATGGATAGATAGATAGATAGATAGATAGATAGATAGATAGATAGATAGATAGATAGATAGATAGATAGGTAGACAGATAGATAGATAGATAGATTGATAGATAGATAGGTGTGTAAACAAGCACACAGATGGAAATGCGGACATGTAGAAGGATGGATGGATAGATGGATAAAGTAACTGATGGTAGCAAAAAACTATTGCGCGCTTGGACACATGAATAGTGGATTGCCAAGTGGCTGCTTGGATGGGTCGGTCAATGGCTGTATGGGAATGTTGGTCTTCTATTCATTTCAATTCTTTTGTTGCAGGATGCATCCCTTTAAGATTAACACAACAAAACGAAAATATCTATTGAATCTAAGACAATGAAATAGAATGTGTGCTTTGATTGGTTATGACCTTATATGAGAAGCATAACATAATGATGACCGAAAATTGACCTACTTTGATACGTTTTGCACAAATCAACTTTTCGTGGCAGTGTGCTGCCATGCTTATGGAGTGTAATGTCCATTTCGACCACACACCAAAAATATTCTTATTTCCACCTACAGTTTCATTACTTGAAGTTTAATTTCAGTTTGTAGGTGATTGCAGGATACTGCTTAGAGTGTGTGTGACGTTCTTTTTTTACCCAGTGTTGGGTTATATCAAACTAGCAATGATGGTAGTTGGTACCCTTTCCGCGCATAACTACTATATATGAGTGAATTAATGTGTCTGCTGATATAATATATATTTATATATGAAGAAGATATAAGTCGGACCGTCGGAACATATATCTATATATATCGGTTAAGAGGTGTGCAGCCCAAGAAACAGAAAGCTCAGCCGGTTGCAGAGAGAAGATGGGAGGTGATCGTGGATAAGCCACTGCCTAAGAACATAGTTGTGTCAGCACTCCGCCCTGATCTGGTGATGATAGACGAGGGACAGAAGCATGTGGCCCTTGGAGAGCTTACTGTGCCATGGGAGGAGGGCATTGCTGAGGCACACGGGCAGAAGCTGTTGCGGTATGAGGAGTTGGTGACAGAGATTCGGAAGAGGGGGGGTGTACCTGTGGGCTTATTGCATTTGATTTTGGCTGCAGAGGTTTTCCAGCAGCCTCTGTTAGAAGATGGCCGGCGTGTCTTCTGTGCGAAAGACCATCAAGGAATGCGGGGAGAAGGCGGTGGAAGGTAGCGCTTGGATTACCAGAAAGTTTCGACAAGCGGAGACGTCTACAAAACCGCTTTCATGAGGCTGGCTGCAACACAACATTATCTCCAGCTGTTGTGGGCCCACCGTGTAGAGAGATACCGAGCTTGATAGGCCGAAATCTTTTTGAAGCACGGCGCTCAGCTGATGATTGCAGCCAGACAAAAGTGGAGCAATCTGTGTTTGGTTCTACTATGTATATATCTATATCTATATCTATATCTATATCTATATCTATATCTATATCTATATCTATATCTATATCTATATCTATAT
>JANTCA010002297.1:0-11433 GCA_024741275.1 Chironex yamaguchii | reverse complement strand
ACTGTACTCGACACATTGAACTACATTCAGGCAGCTAGCTCAATCAATCATTGACATAAACCACGACACTATTTGACAAACGAGCCTTTGAACACTTCGATCCACCTTTTACTCCAGTCAAATGTTTTGTTGCCAAGCGAACTGACACCGTTGTTGACCGTTTTCAGGGAAATGAAGCCTGATATATTGTAGTTGTGGGGTTCCGGAAAATCTCCACCCTGGAAAATTGCCACCGGGAAAAAACTCCTACCGGATAACTCCCTCCTGGAGAATTCCTACCTAGGAAATCTCCCACCCGGAATTCTTCCTCCCTAAAATTCCCTCGCAGAAAATTCCCTTCCCAGTTTTGATGAAAATGTGGGAAGATAAGAAGCTTAACGAAATGGATCACAAGAGGGCGAAGAACTAGTTACCAAAAGCAAAATAACACGGACTTCGAATGCAGAAGATATATCGCTTTAGTGGAGTTTGTAGACAACATCTGCCTGCTGTGGCACAAATTGCTTATGCTGATGAATCACAAATTTAATACCCTGGAGCTAGTATACAACTAGCAAATATAAAATTTGTAACTCTATTACCTTTTGATGGGAAAGATCCGTCCGCGAGTTTTTGACCAACACGGCCTTAGTCATGCACCAAATTTGATATGTTAGTGATGATATTGATGATTGTGTGAATACATTGGTGTGAGTCAAAAAGTTATCGCATAAACGTATGGCATGCTAATGGAAAGATGCAGTAAAGATTGGTTTTGAATGTAGAGGATGACAAAAGATGTTATAAACACCGGAGTCGATTAACAGCATTATAAATAACTTTAATTTTGAGGCGAAATGAACGCAAAATACAATCGATTTATCCTCTTTATATTTTTTGCAGACAACAACGCAGATTATTGCAAGCTCGTTTTCTGTTTAAGAGGCTACTATAATCATCTTTATTTGTCGACTTTAATGCCCGTAGATATATAAGACCCATGATTTAACGCTTGATTCTTATATTGTTGACAGGGAAATATGCAGAGGGTATTGCTTTGACGCTACAATGCACACTTTATCTCATTTTTCTATTTACAGTACGAAAAAACGTTCTAAGTGAATCTGTTACACCTGTGTTTATTTCACTTTCTTTCTTTTTTATGATTAGATCCATGTTTCTTATAGAAAGGTTGCCATATATTTATACTTTCCTTTGTGACGATTTATACTCGGAAGAGTGTCAGACGAAAAAAGCTTTTAAGTATGCTCTTAGTGCAATGTCGTAAAGTTTCAAGGCCTTTCTTCTATGTGCTCGTATTAGTGGAACGGCCTTGCAGAGGCATTCACACTCCAGGGGAATTTCACCTTACCTACTACGATAGTTCGGATATTATTGGAAGGCACAAGTGTGTATGGAAGCTATTGTATCTTACGAGAATGCCTAATGTTAGTGTAGTATGTGATCGTAAAAGAAAGCACGCACGCGTTAAGTGGACACACTGAACTGAGCCATAACGAAACTGAAGTGCATGTGACAAAAACTGAACTGAATTCGAAATGAAATCGAATCGAATGAAAGAAACTAAAATAAATCAAATTAAATGCTGAATCAAAAGAAAGGGAAAGAATCTGAAAAAAATTCAAAGGAGACTGCAGCCAGGGACTCGCAACGTTAAGGACCCTGATAAATAAGGTTGGGGATTGACCAGCTGGCCGAATTCCAGGAGAGAGATTTCCTAGGTGGGAATTCTCCAGGAGGGAATTATCCTGTCGGAGTTTTCAGAGTGGGAATTTTCTGGGAGGGAATTTTCCTAGAAGAGTAGTTGGGTTGAATAAGAGTGAAAATATGGTGCCTTTCTTTTAAGGCAGTAGTTATCTAAAAGATTTGTGATTTGTCTTGGTCTTTTCTGCGTGACGTCACACTTCTTGATTGACACATTTGACGTTTTTTCTGCAACTCTGCGGCAGTCAGGAATGCAGTTTTTCTCTGAAACGAAGCCCGGTAGTTCTGTTCAATAAGAGTCAAAATCCACTGTCTTGTGAATAACAGGGCGATTTCGGCAAGATCTTTGACTTATTTGGTTCTCACAGCTTGAACTCGTTTTTCTTGGTTGAAGCATTAATTGAGTCCAGACGAATGTTCATCCAACTTGTAGTCGGTGAGTGAGTGCCATTGCCTAGACCATTGACCTCTAGGCTTCCACCTTGGTGCTGAATTTGATTTTTCCATGCGCCTTCAAAGTGAAGAGTTTTTAACCGCTTAGCCTTTCCTACAACATCAAAATTAGAGTTGTATTTAATGAACGTGAGTCTCAGCCGCCGATTGACTGAACAACAGTGAACTGTTGTTAATTTTCCTGTACATTGATCTTGTAAGCTTCAGAGCAGGGCCAACGAGTGAGGGTTAAGAGAATCTGTCGGTTATAACGGTTTAAGGGCAAATGAAACTTAGTCACTAGTCTCTAAGCTTTTCAGTCGTTTAAATTCAACTGTTCGGCAATGTCATACCAAACATACAAGTTTTATGACGAAACAGATCTGAAAGTAAATCGAGATTGCATATTTGACTTGTCAGATTTATTATTCTACAAAGCCTTGTAGCCATTACATGCCCTCGGAATCGGGTTTTTCCTTTAGTTACGTGTAATTGAAAATATTCAAAAAGTATCTTTTGAATGAGCCTTCGAACCTTCAGTATATAGCAGTGTTTGCTGGCATGAAAAATTTGAAACTACTACTGTGGGCAACATTTACCGTAATTGGGAGAAATCGTACGTAATAAAATGAAAGCTAAGTGGTGTATAGTCAGGGGTGGATCCAACACTGGAGTTTGGGCAGGGCCATTGTGGGGACAATCGTGGGAAAAGAAAATTGATATTGTGTTACAAGAACATATATATTTTTACACAAGCAATAACATTCTTGGTGGGTCAAGCCTCTCCTCATTTTCTCTGTCAGTATGAACAGTAGGTGCAGACTTTAAACTTTCCCAGGCAAGAGAGGATCCAGAAAGGAAAAATCCTAAAATCAGCTAAAAATTGAAAAATCCATAACAAAAAGCGTTTTCTAGGCGAAAATCACTTGCAAATGTTCTCAAACCGAATGTTGCAGTGCTTGCTGTGTTTATTGTGTTTTATTCAAGACATCTGAGAGCAGAGGTGGAAGATGCATACAATATGGTGAAGGAGCAGGGTAGGCAATGGACAAACGTGTTAACAACACCCTTGTAGATTTTCAGACTTGACGGGCAGAATGGAATCTCACTAGCCAACAACAAACATCTTTTCATAAGACTGTGTCATTAAGTACATTGAGTTCTTGAACCATGCAGCACCTGGATTTGAGAAGAACGTTCGAACAATAATTGACATTAATAAGCAGAAAGAGATAGAAAGACATAGGGCTGGGCTTGTTCCCATTATCAATATGCTTCTAACATGTGCAAGGCAAAACATTGTACTGAGAGGTCATTGTGATGATAGACCAGTAGATTCAATTGGAGAAGAAACCATGCACAATGCAGGAAACTTATGATAGGTTGAATGATGTTACTAGCATATGGCAGTTTTCTATGATCTTTCAGACTATGCAGGAGAAGGAGGGTTTTCCACAAATGTGTTCTACTTCTCAAGCTTCTAGGGCCTTAATTCATGGAAAATTCATTAGAATTCATTAGCAATTAGAAGTTTTGATCTTAATTATTTTCTTGTTTAATATATGTGCCATGTCTCTTAATGCATATTTCCACAATATGAAGTAATCCTGTTTGGAGGAAAATGGTGGGTGGAGGGGACAATATCATGTCAAGTTAGGCTTCTGTTTTCAGTGGAAGACAATAAAGCATCTTAAAATCTATAGGTAGCACAAAATCAGTGAATTGAAAATGACATGTACTAGGTTATGCTTGCCTTTAATAAAAGTTTGAGGTTACACTAGTTTTTAGAATTTTACAAATTAAAGAAATATGCAAATGCAGAAACAAAACGAACAAAATCATCCTTAACGAGGAAATGTAAGGAAATAACCGGATTCAATACCTGCCAAGTTTGGGAACCTTAATTGCCGGGACAAATTGAAAAAATCTAATAGATTGTTATTTGTGTATACGAAATGGAGGTCCATTACAGTTTTCAGGAATGTAAGAACGCAAAATTTACAAAAAGCAAAATGGCTTTTCTGGTTGGAAAAAAAGCAAATCTATCAATTTAAAAGTACATATAGGATGCTGAGAATCCTATCTTAAAATTGAATACACATAAGCTCAGAGGCTTCCTCAAAGTTTCAAAAAATTTCTTCGGCTTTACAACTAATTACTGCAGCTCAATCATATGCCTGAGTAATCAATTTGTCTTTATTATTGTACGGAGTTAAATTCGTTCAAAGTGATTTCACAGTGGCTTTCGGCGTTTCTTCTTAAAAATGTCGTGTATTACAGGAAACTTATTTACTCAGTTTGTTTAGATGTGATGCTCATTGAATGTATGAAGTTTTGTTAGCACTTTGTAGGTGACAGCTAATTAAGGTTGTCGTTTAGCCAGCTGTTTAGTGACAAACTGGCTGGGGGGTGCCAAAGTTAAGAAGGGGCGCCAAAAACTAGAAGGATTTGGATAGTGCTATACTATTCTACTATCATCCAGTACAACCCACCAGGTTAAAGTTTCCAAGTGTGCCATTTTCAATATATACAAGGGCATTTTCATTAATAATAGGCAGAAGATCACGAGTTGAAGAAATATATTCCTAATCATGCTAATCCAGACAAATTTGCATTCATGTCGGAGGTAGTCAGTCATAACAATACTGTTATTGTTAAGGCGTGCATTTCACGACAGGAAAATACTTGTGAAATAATTTCGTTGACATAGTCAGATCGTTGGAAGCATGAGGGATTCCATGTTGCAATGGATAAAATGGAATCAGGGAACGTTTTTAGAAGAGCCAGCTCCTGTTAACAGCTTTTTCATTCTTTTCCTCAAGCAGCTTTCCTCACCTCCTGCAACGGTTCAAGACATCTCGTGATTTTCAGAGGGTCCTTGAATGTTTTAGTCAGATACACAAGCTGGACTGATATAACGGTTTTAAGACAATCAAAATGTTTAGTCTGGTCTTCCAGGATGAAGATGACACAGATAAGGACGGTGAAAATGATGATGATGATGAGAATGATGATGAGAATGCTATTGGTGATGCTTATGCTATGCTTTCGATATCATAGATGGAAACTGTACACAAATCAGACAGCAAAGGTCGTAGGTTCTGATAAAAAGATGACAGGTTGCAGTTTAAACAGCGAGACAGAAACAGAGAAAAAGGTCACCTTGCTTCACTGATGCACTTTCTATCATCTGTCACCTAGATTTTAAGTTGATAGACGCTTACCCGGCGGGTGTATTGCATCGCTGCGGTCATCTCTATTAGCTCCACTACCGCAGAAAGGTCGTTTTCAGCACTGAGGATAATCGAAGCACGATAAGTTCAAGCATGATCCAATAAAGGTTACATGGGCAGTGCAGCCTTAAAATAAACTTTATAACTGGTGCAATGACGATTAAAATTGTCATTTCTAGAAAAGACAACAAAACTCATTGCAATAACTATTGATTAAAAGTTCTGAATTCATCATCATAAAATACTAACTTTAATTCTTCTTATAACATTAATTCAGGTACGGATCTAGACCTTCGCCACATTTGCATTGGTGAAGGTCAACTTTTAGGTTTGCTCAAGAACCGAAATCAGGAAAACCGCAGATAATGTACTAGTTTTGCTGTAAAGCATTAAAATCAATTATACTGACATTATACTCTGTCTTGCGACATAAATTTTATTCTTAAATTTACTCTGTTTCTTGTTCATAGCGCGCTTAAGTGCACCCAGACAAAACACCTACTTCTCCAAATTCATCACTTCTGCCCATGTTTCTAATGTAATTTACCTGTGAGTTATCACCAAAATTCATCAAGGAAATCCCCTTGTCACTAAACGGCTTAGAGAAGCACTAAGGTTTTTTGCGAACATTCAATAAATTTATCATAAGTTAGGCCTGCATGTGCCTAGGAGTTAACACTAAACTTGTACCCCTAAAATTTAGTGCGAATGTCAGCCAAAATGAGGATTTCCATGGGCTGGAAAAGTATAAGAAAATTTACAGGGGAAAATAATTTCGCAAATTTGGCAAATGTCAGTTGTCCCCCTCATCAAACTTTGAATGTCAGATGACTCTGCGAGATGATGGGGATGACTCTACTACGAGAAACTGAGAGATTGCACCACTGTGGTATCTCGAAGAACAGTCTGAGCCTGTTGTTGTTGCTAGTAGATCAAAGGATCTGTCCGCGTCGCAGTGTTTATTTCAGAATTATCTAGAAGTGACACAATGGACTAGAATTTTTTTGAATTGACCGAGATGAGAGCAAAGGGAACTTTGGTGTTTATCAAGTTGATTCTGTTGCAAAGACTATACTGCCTTTAAAGCAGAGTAGCATTGAGAATGATCAAGCTGCAATGCATTGAGGTTAAACATTGGTTTTCCTAAAAAGTCTACGGATATTGTGTTTAATTTAGTAAAGCCTTGGCTAGTCTTGACATGAGATGTATTTGCATTTACTGGTGTATTTATGTGGATAGGCATGTTCATCAGCATCTTTATTGGGTATGTACAACGAGTCCAAAAACTATTTTTGGCCAAAAATAGATTCCAAAAATTCCTTCCAAAAATTAATATTTGTTGATCGAAAATGTTTCCTGCCACCTTTGACTTATGTTTTCTGGTTTACGGAAATCGAACGAAGCTAGACGCGACGTTGTAAGGAATGTTGAAGTGCACGATCAAGGTTTAGCAAACTGATCTACATCCTCCTTTTTCTGGGGTAAAGTAAACACAATGCTGACATAACAATGAGGAAACTAGACAAATAAACATTGTAACCAAACATCAAAGAAGTTGCACTATTCAAAAGTTCAAAGCTCAATAATACATGTCTAAAGCAGACAATGTATTCAATGTCCCAAGAATAGAAATGTGGCAATAATATCAGTTTCACATATAGGCATTTAGAATAAGGGTGTCTTCGTCTTTGCCTTTATGGATAATGGCATTCAGCTGGAGGATAAGCTGGAATTGGCTGCTGTATTGGTACATGTGCTTGTGCTGGTACATTAATAGGATAGTTAAAAATGTCATCGTCATCATTATCTGTTGGCGCTGCTTCAGGAGCAGACAACAGATGCCTGTGATTTTTCCTATTAGTCTTGCCACAAGCAGAGACAAGATATGGGAGGGGGTACTGCAGTTTCTCCTTCACTACTCCAAGTTTCTGATAACTTTGATGTGTTTGCATATGAACAGTGCTACCGAATTGTAGACATGTAGGGAGCGAGCAGAGCGATCATAGGACTGCTTTTGATGCTCTCTCTTCTTTGTAAGGTGTGCTTCAATGTTGCTACCATCAAGGACTTGCGGTCTCAAAAGATTTTCTGCGACAGCAAAGTAGTCTCTGTGTTGGAGAGCCAAGGGTGTTATCTCGGAGAGTGCTGTCAAGAGCAAATAAGGCAAGATAAGCACACTGCTTTCCTGTTTTGCCTTAGTCATGAGATGTTTAGCAGTTTGAACTCCAAGTTCTGCAAGACTTTGGCTTTGAAGGTACTCTGGGCTACTTCTAGTGTGCAGGATACCCTGTGTTAAAACAAAATCATGAAATTCTTAGGAGGTATACTAAGGACCATTGTCAGAGAGGAGCTCAGTTGCCACACAAAATCGGATGAAGTGGTGTTTCATGTTGTTGTTGATGGCAGCAGATGAAGTGGTGTGTAGCTGATTAATCTCTATTCAGCCTGAGAATGAGTTGATTAGCAGAAAGAATGCTTTGGCTTGCCACTCGAAGAGGTCAGATCCAACGATCTGCCATGCACTCTCGGAAACTGTGTGCAGCTGAAGAGGTTCTTTCTGCTGGTAGGGGTTGTTGCTGTTGCATGGAATGTATTTGTTGATACGTGATTCTAAGTCAGAATATACTGTAGGCTAGTGGAGTGAATCTTGTGCACGACGCTTACATGAATCTACTGAGGTGTCTCTTGTAGTTGGTGTGCATAGTTGGCCTGTAGTGCTTGGGGAACTATGGCTTGATCTCCTCGCAGGATTACACGATTAGCGGTGGTAAGTTCATTGCAAAAGTCGTAGAACTTGGCTAGTGGTGGGGGAAGAACCTTGGCAATGTTTGGCCACCCATGTATAATGTAAGGCATCAGACGTTGCATTATGGGTCTCGTGCTGTCACTTCCTGTAGCTCAGACATCTTGGATGGAGTAAGTGTAGTAACTATTGTGATGTCATAGTTACTTAGAGTGAGGGTGTCATCATTGATGTCTGGAAGATAGGCGCATGACAGTGTGTCTGCTAGGTGCATTTTGTGCCCAGGTTTGTACATGAGCTTGATGTTGTATGACAGCAATAGGAGGAGCATCTTCAGTCACTGTGGTGCACAACAGAGAGGCTTCTTGTGAACAGAGACAAATGACTAACGACCAGTTTCCACTGTGACCTTCTTGCCGAAGATGAAATCTTGGAATTTCTTGCAGGCAAGCACAATAGCGAGCATTTCTTTCTCCATCTGTGCATAGTTAGCTTGGGTTTCTGTGAAAGCACGTGAAGCACAGGTTACAGGTTGACCTTCCTGGAGGCATTCGGCTCCTACACCTGACTAGGAAACATCACATGTGATGGACTTCTTGACATTATAGTAAACTAACACCGGGTGGGTGCTGACTGCTTTTTAAGATCATGAAAAGCTTTAGCTTGTGTTTCAAGTCTGTTAGATGCGGAATGGACTTGGCAAGGTAGTTGATCATGCCGAGGAAGCACTGAAGGTCTGACACAGTATCTGGTGCAGGCATTTCAGTGCTTTCTTTGACCTTGCTAGGATCTGACTTGATACCTTGTCCTGTGAGTAGGTGTCCTACATTGGAGACTTCAGATACACGGAACTTGCATTTCGCCGTATTGAGCTGAAGCCGGACCTCTCAAGCTCGGTCGAGGACTTTGCACAGATTGGCATCATGTTCAGCCTCATTGCAACCCCAGACTAGGATATTGCCGACTATGATCTCGCAAGGAAGACCAGAGAAGAGGTGGTCCATGGCTTTTCTGAAGAGCTCTGGGGCACAAGTAATCACGAATGGCATACTAAGGAACCTGTAAAGCCAAAGGGTGTATCAAAGGTTGTTGCAAGTGTTGACTCAAGTGGAATTTGCCAAAATCCAGCTGATGCATCAAGGATGCTGAAAATCTTTGCACCGGACATTCCGGCGATGATTTCTTCTATTCTATAGGGTCAATATCTTTTTGTTCTTCTTCGTTATTGTGGCCACCATAGATGAGACCCAATCCGCTGGTTTTGGTTCTGGAGTGATAATTTGTCTATCCACCATATCGTCAAGTTCAGTCTTGACTTGATCTTGAATGAGAACTGGTATGCATAGGGTGCAGTGTATTTTGTTTTCGTAGGAAATCACACTGAATTCGATTTTTTCAATCACATATGTACCAGCAGAGTCGGTAGCCTCATCGTCAACTCCGTGAACATGTCTGGCACATCGTGATGGATATTGTTAAGTAGGCAGTCGCTGTTGAGAAGGTGGATGGTGAGGCATACGGCATCTGTCACAGTGGTTCCACTTAGGGCTTAAACGGCATCGCTTACCGAAGGTAGGACAATGGTCATCGCGTAGAGGAAGGTGTGTTCCAGCCCACTGAGTGCAAAGTGGTAGGCCATATGGTGGAGAGTTACAAAAACCTTGCTTTTGTCTTGCGTTACCTTGGGTATTGTTGCTGCGTTGGTTCGGACGGCTGTTTCATCGATGATTGTGAACATGTTGTGCATGCTGGTTGCATTGGTAGCTTCGAACAGGAGCATGGCCAACTGTTTCGACTTTGGCTTTGGACGTTTAGTTAGTCGTTATGTTGTTTAGAAAGTTCGTGTATTTGGCAGATGCTGAGAGCTTTGGTAAGGGTTATATCACTACGAGTCTGCGAACATTGCCTTTATTATTCCACAACCAAGCAGTCACAAATCATGTCCTCTCTAAATTCACCAAATTGGCAGGTACTCCCTTTGTTACGGAGATCTGATATTTTTTTTATTGAAAGCATGTCTTTCAATAGTGACATTGGTGCAAGCATCACACATTTGTTTGAATTTTTCTTCAAGATCTTAGGGCTTTCACGTGTTTCAGCAAGTGTGATAACATTGCCATTCTGGTATGCGACAGCAAGGTTTAACACAAACTATTGTGCACACTAGGTTGCTTCACTGCCATGCCATGATGTTGAACGAATATGGATCCCAGTCTAAATACATCTGCTAAACTGTTCATAAATCCATTGTGTGATGGGTATACTTAACAAGTTCCAAGTTGTATTTAGCAAATTACTGCTCCGATAATCTTGTCATCATCCCACTTCTGATACAATATAAGTCGGCTCGGTATACCGTAAAAGATCTACTAAGCTCCCGGGGGGGGGGCTTATCTAATTTTTAAGGTCCTAGGGGAGGGACTTATTAGAGAGGGAGGCTTATTAGAAAAATCGACATTAAGGTTGCAAAATTGTTTCTTTGGTGTTTGCAGGGCTAACAATCTATGAAAAGTAGCTAACTAGCAGCTACCAAATGCTGAAAAATGTTATTTCTCTCCAGTTTTAATGAAGACTCAGTCAATGATAACATCCTCATCTTCATCAGAATCATCGGGGTGAATTGACAGGTCGGGAACATCTTCTATACACACATCTCCTTCTCGGTTTGCTTCAAAGGATCAAAACCAGTATCCTTGAGGGTTCTGAGACGCATAAGTAAGTCTCCACATGGGCCATACTTGGGCCACACTTGAAACTCTATCAAATAATGGCTTCTGGTAATAACCTCCAGCTATTACTAAATTCTCGCGCTCAGCATGTTTTTTGTCCGAAAATGCGGATTTTTATCGATGGGGACGCAATCTAAGCCAAATTTTAAAAACATGACGCTTGATAGAGGGCAGGGCTTCAAAACATAGGGCCTAATTGACAAGGGGGCTTAATAGAGCTTTTAAGGTAAGTCTGCTTAGAGACATAAACTATCGCACGCCATTTCAATCACTAGATCTATTAAAACTAAGTAACAGCAATGGAAGGAAGTTAGATGTAGTTTTAAGGAATGTTCGAAAGCATGATCTAATGATATCTGAGGGGAAAAAGAAGCGTAGCCAACTGATCTACACACTCTACGTCGGTCCAAAAGAAAAATCTCATGTTCAAAATATCCTTACCCATTGCACGTGTGCACATTGTACTGCATTTTAAATCTTCTTTATTGCTATATACAAAATTTGACTTCTGACACGACCATCTTGGATGGTCTTGGAACAATATATTAAGAATAACCAGGTCATTGGCTTTGCATTATTCCTTACATCTTTC